>VZRQ01007363.1:723340-779606 GCA_013397975.1 Machaerirhynchus nigripectus | reverse complement strand
GCCCGACGCTGTTGCGAGGCGGCGGCTGCGGGCGGCCCGTGGTGAGGGAGGAGAGCGCCCCGGTCTCGGGGCACTGGGAGCCCCTCAGGCCGGGGCGGGAGCCCGGGCTGGCAGGTTTTCCTCAGAATTTTCTAGCACACTGGTAAACGCTGTGAAGACAGAGCCGGGGAGCTCCGGTAGGGCTGAGGGGCGGCCGGCGGGGCCCCTCGGCACATCAGAGGCGCCCCCGCTTCATCCCCTTGAGCTCTGCGCCCTCAGAAGTTCTTCGTCTCTCCATGGCCAAAAAATGAGATTTGGAGCTGTTCCCTATTTTCAGTCGCCGTGTTACACTCAGACTCTCCCCCGTTATCAGTGTCGAACAATAGCTACGTGCGGGTTACACCAAAACACCCGGGAGCAGCACCTTCACCCAGCGTGTCCGGCCCAGGGATCGTAAGCAAAAGACGTGGGACAGATGGTAAAAGCATATTAAAAGCAAACGTGTCCCAACCAGGAAATGATGCGGGAAGGAAAGGAAATTTGTGTCTGGAAAACATAAACAAACGGGCACGCCTAAAAATAGACCTAATCAGCTTTGAGATAGTGTTATAATGTAGTGATAATTGTGTGGTGGCACTGAGAGGCAAACTGAGGGCTGGTTCGGTGTTTTCATTTACCTGGGAGTCTGATATGTCAAGGCTCAATTTTTACAGGGAGTTTTACAGAGTTCTAAATGCATGTTTTGGGCGTACTTACAGTATCCGTGACCATAACGCTCGTTACTGTTATGTGTTATCAACACTCAGCCTAAATAGTGTTTGTTTGGGGTTTATTGCTCTGCTGTAAGAGCAGATAATATTCACGAGAGAGATCACAGAGCGTTTCAACCATGCATGCTTCATATGTCACTCTTCTGCTTGGTTGCCCTCTCTCCTTTCTCATCCTTCCCTTTCCCAGCCCACTTTCCCTTCCCCCAGGAAGATGAAGATCTGCCTGTACTTGTAAAGGTTCCTTTTTTTCCCCTGTAATTCAAATTAGCGAGGCAGGGGGAGAAATGCAAGGAGTAGTTAATCAAAATCTTGTTGAACGAGCCCTATCCATCACAGCATTCAATGAATTATTGTAAAGCATCGCAGAATTATTCTCTTTTTAAGATTTTTATAGGTTGTCCCTTTCCAAGGATGATGCCAGCTCAATAAAGCATCCATCAAACCGAATTTAAATGTAATTTAATGTTTGTATAATACCCAAGGCTGTGGTCTTGCAGGCAGTTAAGCACATACCTGATTTCCAGCCTGTTAGTAATAAAATATTTCCCAGATTGTTAGTAATTAAATCAGTGTCTGGGTTTTAACACTTAAGGTCGTGGCCTAAATTTGTGATATAATTGTGCAAGTAAATGTGTATCTTCATAGGTTCCCAGTGTAGGTCAGCAACAATTGGAAGACAAGACAGTGAACAAAGAATACTGGTGAATGCCCAAGGGGTGATCTTAATTGGTCAGTGAATAAAACAACTCATATTTTTCTTGGTAGTTGGTTTTGGGTTTCGTTTTTCTTAAGCTTTTTGAACTTTGCTGGCACATTTGCAGTATGATTATCACGTTTTCAGGCTCATGCTGCAAGTGTCATCTTTTAAAATGAAGTGTGGGATTTTTATTCGTAGGTGCTTCAAGTGTTTTAGCAGTGTGTACTTAATTTAAGGTGATGTTGGCCCCCTAAAGAGATTATTTATCGTACTGCATGCAAGTCTGACATCTGAATACCCTGCTGTCATTAAACAGAGCTGTATTTCTTGACAGGAGTGAGGTTCTTGGGAGAAGTTGGCGTATTAAGCTGTGGAACAGGCTGATGTAATGGACTTCAGTTAGAAAAACCATGGGCACAGAACCTGGGTTTGGAATAAATGTTATAGGATTTTATGCCTGCCATCAAGATTAGAACTGTGATAGTTAGGTCAGAAAGCTAGACATGAGAAAAGGCTCAAGAAATAGTTCCAAGTTCTGTCTAGCCTGCTCTGTGTTTCCCATTGGAAGCAGTCACAGGAAGGATGTGTTTTGTGGAATGCATTTTCATCAAAAGACATGTTGCCCAATGTGTGTTGCATAGCTAAGACTCTTCCTCTGAAAGTTGCAAAAGTTGCAAAAATTTTAACTTCAGAAGTTTGAACAAAGATATTTTAGAGGTAAAATTCTGTAAGTGTCATTCCTGATGGTAATTTAACTGTAATCAACACAGAGATTAATTCAGACATGCAGTAGTGAAAGGAGGCTGGTCTGTAGGATGCAGATCGCTTACCCAGTGGCTCCCACGTGATTCAGATGTCTGAAATCAAGAATGCTTGCTGTATATAAAGGACTTACTGAAAGAAAAACAACATATGTTATATGTTGTCTAATGGCTAGTTTGATCTTTTTATTTTAGACAAAATACATCTCAAAAGATGGGAGATGGCTTTGAATGCCTGTTACTCCAGCAACCTGATCAAAGCTATTTCATGTCTTGGAACAGTATTTTTTTCCATATGTGTCCTGAAATATTCACTTAACCACAAAATGTTCAGCGTTGGTTCCTTTGACAAGCGTTGGGCCGGGTAACACGTGGCACTGTGCTGGCAGCTCTGCAGTTTGACTGTTAAATAGGCATTACATTTTCATTACCTTGGCTGCATTCCACATGCACAGTTTTAGTGTGCCCGTGTCAGGTTTTGGGCTGATCTTTGCGTTAGGATTAACAGCACTTGCGTTGCCCCTTCCGTGCCTTGGCAGGGGAGTTGGACTGGGAACATGATGAAAGAAATGTTCCAGAAATGTTAATGCACGTAAATACTGCTCCTGAAAACAGAGAAAACAGCTCCTGGGCAATTTGGGGGGTCAATGTCTCACTGCAAATTGATGGCTGAGGTGGCATCAGAGCCATTAATGACAGGTGCTTTCCTTGTGACATTTTTCCTTTGATTCAAGCTCTGAGATTCTCCTGATGAAGGACATCTACTAATCATTAACTGTTGTAGCCTGCAGTTGTGTCCTGTCATGATTTGGGTTCTGCTGCAAGGAAAATGCAACAGCTGCATTGCTGCTCCTGTGCTGCAGTTTTGTGTGAATGACTCTGAAAAGGATCTGCAGAAAGGACAATGCAGTGGTTTTCCAGTAACGCTTATTTTAGTCCAGCTTGCCCATTCGGCTTTATTTTCTTCATAAATTCTAGTAAAGATGAGTGGTACGATAATGAGGAGAAGGGTTAAATTACATCTTCGAAAGCTGTGTGGTATCAGCTGATAGAGGAGGAAGAAACAAAGATTAAGGGGGCAAAAACAGTAGAAAAATGGAAATTAAAAGTAGCATCCTGACTTGTCATTAAAACCAGAATCAGTCTTTTGGAAATCTTGAATTACATCTTTGGAGGTAGGAAGGGGAAAAGTCAAAACAGCTGGCCTGGGGTTAGAAGGGGACTGAAACTGGCATGTTTTGGCTTCAAAATACTGTACATTGCTCCTTGGATCTGTTTTAGAACCCTGTATGTTTACAGCTTTTGCTCAAAAAAATTAGCAGTGGTTGAAAAGAAAGAGGGAAGAAAACAGATACTTCTGTTTTCATAGGATATGTACTGCACTGAAGAACATCTGCTAATCTTCTGTAAAGAAAAGTTAATGTTTTGCGGCCAGCACATGGCCATGGTAATCCAGAAGAACTGGTTTCTCCACATGGCTCTGCCACAGTTTCTTTTAAGAGACCTGGGGCAGTCCTTGTACTGGTCATCAGTGCAGGAGTTGGGCAAGTTTATGTTTGTTAGTCACTGAAGAAAATAGAGATGGAGTCCTCAGAGCAATTCCTAACACCCTGGTGTGTTTGTTTCCCCCCTACCCACTCCAGTCATGCCAATTTGTGTGCTTTTTCTTTGTCTGTGGCACGCTGGTTTATTTTATGCAACGTACAGATATCTCAGCATCACCCATTCCCCTGCCACAGAACATTCACTCTGAGGTCCTGACAGTTAACAGGGAAGGGAAAAAGATAATCCTGTGGTTCAGCCCAAGCTGTGATGTGCTCAGCACTTTCAAAGAAGAGAAGAGTAGGCTAATGCAGTTGTAGTGTCTTTATAATGAGGAGGGGTGTGTGGATTGGAACCTGGGCTGACAGAGTGTCAGTTTTGACGTAGCCTCTCAGCTTGAAAAACAGGCACCACATGATAAATGTGCTTAAATTTTTTCTTTTCCTTATCTGAAAACTGTATAAACAATTAGGCTTCAGCAGTCTGCTTTGAGGGATGGTGTTGTGAAAACTAAGAGCAAAGAAATCAACTAGATGCTTGTTTCATTGAAATAAAAGAATTTTGATGACCTCTTTGAAACAGAGGAGCATAAATCCTTGTAATGCATTTGTCTGCATATGGAATAACTTGTCTTGCTAGTGACACTCATCATTTACTCTCTTCTGATTTTCCAGAAGCCCTGTTTTTGTTACCAGGTTGTGGAAAGAAAGTATCCTGTCTTGGGTCATACCTGTCTTCTGGCGACTGTGATGCAAAGAGGGAATAAAATGAGTGCAGTTTTCAAACCAGAAATGTGCTCTGCCCTTTTGTCATCCATTGTGTGTTCCAGGAGTAGGAAAACCTGAATAAGTCATGCTTGGGTAGAGCTGAGGGGGAGAAGGAAGCTCATGGGCACCCTGGTTTCAGTAGCTCAGTTCAGATGTTATTTGTGATGTGTTCAGGCCCCTCTGGTGCTGCAGTCCCAGCTGGGGGTTGAATTAACCGGGAACTACATCAATGTATTGAAGTCCAGAAGGCACTGTGCTGTATTTTGATTTGGGAGATTATAGTAATGTTGAATAGGATTTTCCCTTCACTTCAGTGGGTCTGGAAGGTCCCTGGGTTCGAAAATCTCTATGTCCTTTTATGAATTCATATAGGGCAGAATTGTGATTGAGAATTATTCTTAAAAACTTTAAATGCCTTTGCATGTCTAGCAAGTCACTAGGCTGAGGACTACTTTTCCTGTCAGTAGGTGGAGTTCTTCTGTCTAGACAAGTAAGAAATTTGATTTTATTTTTAATGACCAGAGTTTGTAAGTTACCAGGGATTGTAAATCTCTAAATTTTACATGCTGCCTAGTGACATGCATTTTTAATATACAAAACTAAAGTAGATCTAAGAGTCTAAAACAAAATCTAGAGCAGAAGTATTGTACACTATCCTATTTTACTATTTTATAATAGTTTAATCATAGAATTTTAACATTCTACAGTATTCTAGAAATAGATTACACAACATGTTTCTTGAATCTTTCCTTCCTATAAAAGCAAACTTTAAATAGCAGGAAATTTTCATACTCTTCTTAAGACTTTGTTACTTGGTTTAAAGCTTTGTAATTTTTTCAGAACTATCCCTTGAATAATTTGTATAAGCTTTTCATAAATGTCTAAGGAAGCTTCAGGTGCCTGGGTTTGGGCTACTTTTACAACTGAACACAAAATTTGGTTGAACTGCAACTTCTGAAAATTGTGCCCGGGGTAATGAACTTGCCAGTGCGTTGGTTGATTTCATTTATTGATGGAATATAATACTATTTTCTGTCAGTCATCTATTTTCATATTTTAACAGAAGCCTGGCTCTGCAAACAAAGGGATGAAAATAGGAGGAAAAATGGGGATTAAATTGCAGGGGACACTTTCTCAGAATGAGCTCAGTTAAACTGTGGCAGTCTCTCTCACAGGGAAGCTTTTTGTTTGGGCTGTTATGAAACTACCCCTCATGGACAAAGCAATAGAGAGAAAGGAGCAATAAAAATCTCCTGGTGCCAGCCCCTGCCTGTGTAGTGCATCACATGACCCAGCAGGATCATAAATATTTTAGGAAGAAGGAGAAAAACCACCTTAGCAGAAGAATTAACACTGATGTGAATACCTGCAGCTTCTCTGACTGTTTTACTGTCTGCCCTGTGTAGAACATTTGCCCTGTGAATTGTTCCAAGTTTCATTTGCTGCTAGGAATGACTGGAAAAGCAGCGTTTCACACACAGTTGCTGCCTGCAGTCCCCAGTTTCCTGGTGCCTTAGCCTGTGTGGTAATGATGGGACACAGTCACTCATTTTATTTCAGTGCATTGGAGCTCCTTTTGTTGCTGTTAAATTACTCTGGTACCAAGTTTGGTGCTTTGATTTACACTTACTGGTACAGCTGTACCATATAAGAGGACCTGAAACCACAGAACATAAAGTATGTGCATACATGCACTGTCAGGGAATAGTTTCCTTATCTGATGTTTAATACAGATTTTTAAAATTTAAGAATTAAAAAAAAAAGGATTGAACATGCAGAAGGAGGTAATATCCATTTGAGGACTGTTAGGATCATCTGGCCTAATTTGGACACATGTTTTTGAAGCTAACTGGTGAGTGAGCCTATTCTGCTTTCATATGGAGGATTTAGACTTTTTTAAAAAGTCTCAGAACTACTATGGAGTCTTTTGGTCATTTGGATACCTTGTGTCTGTATTATTCTCTTCAGAATTCTCAGATAGGAAAAGCAACAATCTCCTCTAGAAGGATACTCATTAACCAGTTGGTTTTGAAAGTTAGCTGTTCAAACTGTTGAAAATTAACAACTCTTACCATCTGAAGCTTTTATTCTGGTGTAACAACATCTATTTGACCTTGCATTTCCATTTAATGTGGTGCTTGTGAGATTATGATTATACATCTTAAAAGCAGTAATGGAGGTTGTATATGTTTATTGACCTTTAAGAAAATTAGCTCTTTAAATAGACTCTGAAACTTTTCCTGTAAATGACCAAACTGGTTTGTGGCTTCTATAATCTGTTTCTTCAGGCAGCATGAGAGGAACAGGTACATAGAAGGCACTGCAGTGTGGAAAGCTGTCCTGGTGTTTCTGTGTTACTGATCCACAAGTAGCAGGGGGGGGGTTGGAGAATTAAACCTTATGGATTAAAAGAGTTTATGGAAAAGAATTTTGAGGAAGTTAGCGTAAGTCAGTTTAATATCCCAACCTGTGTTTCTTTCAGATACGTTTTTGTGAAGCAGGAACACTAGAAAGTTCTTCCATTCCCTTCTTGCAAATATCAGATCTTAATTTTACATAACTGAAAATGCCCATCTCCATCCTTCTGCCTTACACATCTTAGAGTTCTTTTACCTCTCTGCAAGGTGGTAGGAGCACAGAATTTGTGAATGTGTGCAGACTAAGGGCTCCCTTTCCATAAAACGTTGGTTTTGATGTTCATATTTCATCCTGCTGTGCTTTCATCCTGATGTTCTTTCATCCTGATGTTCTACTCTGTAGACTGGAAGAATCTCCTCAACTCATTCTGTAGTCATGCAGTGGCAAAGAAATTTTCAAGCCAAATCTTTCAGCTTCTTTGCAACATGGTTTTCTCCTTTTCATGTGAAATCTGGGCTGCTCTGTGTTCTGTCAGAGTGCCTACATTGCTGTCATTTCATACACACTCATTCCTCACTCTGTTTTTTCTTTGTTGCCAGCTTCACAACTGTTTCCATCCCAGCTGTGTGCCTTAAGTAGCTTCCCATGTGCTGCTTTCCTCTTAGGCTTAAAAAGCTTTTTAAAGCTTTTTAGTTTACTCTTTCTACAGATCTGCTAAAGGAGTTTGTGCTCCTTACCTTCGGTTCATCTAACTTAAGATTTCCTGCTTTTTGCTTCATGTAGACAGAAAGTTCTCAGGAAAAATGACTTGACCTGTCTTCACGTCATTTATATTTTGTTATTTATATATTGCGGTGAAATAACGAAGACTTTGCAATACCTGATTTTTTAAGCCCAAGTGAGTGATTTTCTTACATGTTTAAAACTGTATTAATAATTTTTGACTTTTCCCACTGCAGGAGGTTGGTGAGCCATTCAAGGAGGAGAAGGCTGTTGCTAAATACTTGAGATTCAACTGTCCAACAAAATCCACCAACATGATGGGCCACCGAGTTGATTATTTTATTGGTAGGGTTGCTTTTAACCAGAGAATTAAGGTTTCTTCGAACATTGTAATGGGAGGGTGAGAGAGGCTGTTTTATTTTTATTAATAGTATTTTATCTAATAAGTACTGATCTTAGAGTTTGGTTTTGAAAACTTATCAAGGTATTAGGAAGTCTTAAATTAATCTCACTAGCCTGGAGTAAATGCAATAAACTTTTCACTCTCTGATTTAAAGTTGTGTTGTCAAGAGGAATGTATTTCAGAAGATTGACTAGTCTTACGTGAAAGATTGAAAGGATGTGGAACATCACCAGAACAGACTGATCATTGTGGTTCGAGGAACGTAGACTAAATGTTGAAAATAATTTTAATACATTTTTAATTCCATTTTTTCCTCTAGCCTCAAAAGCTGTGGATTGCCTCCTGGATTCTAAATGGGCAAAGGCCAAGAAAGGAGAGGAGGCTCTCTTTACAACCCGGGAGTCTGTAGTTGATTACTGCAACAGGTATGACCCAGGCTATTTAATCAATGTCATTAATGACTGTAGTTGTCCAGATGTCATTTAGGAACCAATATAACTTGGGCTGTGTGCATCCTAAAACTTAAGTGGTTGTATGTATGTAAAAATAATGATTGTATTTTTATTGCTGTGTTTGATTGTGGAAATAGTGTAGTTTTATTATTTTTGTTTCCAAAACTCTGTCAGGCTTTCACTGCACTGTGTGGGGCAGCAAGGTGAACCAAATAAATTTCTGGAATTCTGACAATATTTGAAGTTAGTGGGGCCAGAGCTCTCAAATCTCTCTGTCCTTGCTGTCTGAGGAGCAGGCTTCTGTACTGCTCTTCCTGCTGGGAATTCAGCTGTGCTCCTTTCAAGGATGTTTCTGGTTGGTGATAACCTTAAGAATAGCAAGTACTACATCCTGGTGCCCTGCTGGCCATGCATTTATATCTTTATATCTACATACGTATATAGATAATATGTGCACTTGCAGTAAGGTCTGTTTGTAGCTGACAGGAAGGGAATACTTGCATGTGTACCACAGTTGCAACAGAGCAGTTCTGTTCATTGTGCGTCACTGACAATGATCTTGATGAGCTGTATGTCCACTTCCTTCTTTTGGCTATGAAATATGTTGACATGAACTTGAAAATAAGTACTGCTGGAGTTGCATTAATGGGAAAGATAATTAAATGGATCTGGTGGCTTTCTGCATCCTACATCTTGTGTGTTCATTTATATCTGCAGAATGCTGCCACAGAAAAGTACAGTTTTTACCCAGTTTTGAACAGATGAACCAAAAAAAGCAATGCAACAGGCAAGACACGAGATAATTAGGTCTGGTGTATGTAGCTGTAAATAGAGCAGATGATGGTGACCTTGCCTTTCAGTCAGGCTGGTCATGATTATGGTAGAGAAATGATCTAGAATGGTATCTAATAACATAATTGAGTGTAAGTGTTCTTCTCACAGCTGCACTTAAATGAATCATTTAACCTTTTTCATTTTAAGACTCCTGAAAAAACAATTCTTTCATCGAGCATTGAAAGTGATGAAAATGAAACCTGACAAGGATACAAAGAAAGAAAAGGAAAAAGGAAAGGCTGAAAGTGGGAAAGAAGAGGAGAAAAAGAGCAAGAAGGAAAGTGGCAAAGATGAAAAATCTAAGAAGGAGAAAGAAAAGGAAAAGAAAAAGGATGGTGAAAAAGATGAGTGTAAGAAGGTAAGTCCTGTGTGTGTAAGAGAAGAGACAAACTGTAACAAATACATTAACTGATTGTTAAGATTGCACTGGCTCAAAAATTGTTTATTCTAAAATATGCCTTGCTTTTTTTTCCTATTTTCATCTCTAAAATATGGTGCTTTTTTGGTTACCTTTTCAATTGGTCTTATTTTGGTCTAGATCAAAAAAGAGGCTTCAGTTGTCCTTTGTGTACCTCGCTTTTAACGTGGGCTGAGTTAAATCAAAACCCATTTCTCTCCAGTGGCAGCAGGCAGGGAGGCTGTGTACATCAGTTACCATAGAAGGACACATGTGCATGTGACCAAACATCAAACCAGTGCAGCTGCACAAGTGAAACACAAACAGTTTTGCAGTGTTTGGTAACAAGAATGTTTGGAATGTCACATTTGGTATGTGGGGCCTGTAACTGGCTGTGTAACAGCGCCCGTGTTGTGTCACAGCTCCGTGACTGAGCTGCATCTTGCCTCCTTTGACTTGATCTTCTGAGTTTGAACTACTACTGTACGGGTTTTAGGGTTTGTTTTCACTCCTGATTGGTTTTATTACTTACTTATTATTAGCAGAATAGAATTTCTAAGTTAAAGTGTTGGGAAACTGCAGGAGAAACTTGATGAGTGATTATGGTGTTTCTTCTATATACAGTGGTCTGAATCAGTGAGAGTTAGTAGGGTAGTGCTCCAAATCTATTCCCCTTCAGACATTCCTAAGTGAAACAATGGCACAGCTAGTGAGAGTTATAGTCTGTCTACAAAGGTTTGGGTGTCAGAAGAAACCTAAATGGTGAATAAAAGAATTACAAACAGAACAATCCCACTGCAGTCCCAGCACAGTGTAAGATTACCCAACTCTTGAGGTACTGCAAAATGCTGATTATGAAAGTAACGAACTCCTCCAATCCACTGTCGTCAGGGGAGGTACGTTATTAAATGCATGTTAATTTTTAAACTAATCATTATTTATTGAACAGATATTTAGTGGATTATATAAGCCAGTGGGTAGCAACTTGAACAGGAAAAACAAGACCAAAATCACAAGTTAATTTCTCACAACAAAATAAGCAAAGAGAAGGAAACAGGAGACAGAGAAGAGGAAGCACAAGATCCAAAAAGAGATTGAGGAGCACAAAGAATAAATGGGCAGAAACTGATTCTGCCAGGATGCCCATTTGGTAAATATGGCACTAAAATAGCAAATAATTCTAACAAAGTCAGTGCTGGTGAAGTGTTGTTCCCTGTTCTTGATCCCTGTACAGACTTCCTGTTAGTATCAGCCCAGCTTTGCTAGGCATTTGACAGCACAGTGTAATCCTGAAGTCATAGTCTAGTCCTTAGACACTAAGAAATTTCTCTTAACTTAAATTTTTCCTTGATTTTTGAGGTACGCAGTTGTTAATAAATAAGAACAGGAGGAAATAAAGTATCTTTACATTAAAAAAAAAAAGGGTGAACGTGATCTTAAGTTTGTGAAAAGTTAGCAGATTAAATATATTAACAGATACTATAAATAAAAATATATCATAAAAAATATACAATATTAAATATAGAAATTAAAACATCTTAATTTTGGTCATTTATATATATAATTATTTGTATATGTATTTTTATATATATATCATAATTTATACATATAATATATTAGATATAGATAACATACTTGTTTGTCCTCAGGATGACACCCCGGGAACACCCAAGAAAAAGGAAACTAAGAGGAAATTTAAACTTGAGCCACATGAAGACCAAGTTTTCTTGGATGGAAATGAGGTAAGATTTATAGGTGCTTTTCAACTTTGGGTGTCACCATGCTATTGTCAGACAATAGCTTAATTTGCTGGATTTCTGCAAACTCCTTCATTACATGTTGAAAGAAAAATTAATGGCAGTGTGATGTCTGATCTTAAAACCAGATTTTCAGATATTTGCAAGGAGGTTAACGACACAAAAAAATCCCAAAGAAAACTTCCTCACCAGTAGTTGAGGTGTTGGTGGCCATGAGGTGAAATGTTTGTCCTTGGGGTGGATTCAGGGGCTGGTGGAGCTGACCCTGCTTGGGACAGGAGGGTAGGACAGAGACTCCTGAGGTCCCTCCAGCCCAACTTATCCCACAGCCACTGCCATGCTAAAATCCTTCTAAACCAAACAAGCTTTCCAGGACACTGTGCTCAGCTGCAGGAGGGGAAATAAAAAATACCTGCCTGGCTTTGTGGTCTGAGCAGACAGGTGACCCTTTGGCATTCCTGAATGCTCATCCTGGCTTTACCACTGAAATTGTGGCCTTAAATACTTCTCTGTGCTTTGCTGTTCTGGAAGACAAAGAATTTAATTATTTGCCAGCTCTGAAACATACAGAGTCACATTTGTGCTTCTCAAGTTTGGGATAAGTGGTAAGTTTTACTGTGCTGTGTTGATGCTCTGTGGCTGTACTGAGATAACATACAGGATTCTTGTAAATTCCCCCAGGATTCCTTTGGTTATAAGACATGTGGCAGCAAATTCTATAAATAAACCACTTGTGTAGAAAATGTGCTTCCCCTTTGTATTTTGATTTTACCTTTCTCAGTTCTTCTACACGTGCTTTGCTCTGTTTCATCCCATCTCATGTGGAATCACACCCAGCTCTGATTCCCCGTCGTCTTTACATGAAGTGCCCATTCCAAATGAGGCTGCAGCAGAGTATTTGCAACATCACAGTATTTACTGCTTGTCTTAACATCACTTACTCTTCTGTTTATCAATGAGCTGACATTTTTTAACAACTGCAACTCCAGAGTTTTTTTTAAGTAGTAGCTAATTTACAGCCAATTCTTGTGTATTTGCATTAGAGCTGTGTTTTTCCCTTTTCTTCACTATTTTGCACTTACAAACACTGGATATCACACACTTATTGCCCAGTCACCATCTTCAGCTTGCTTGGGCTTACAGAACAGCTGACTGGCAGCAGCTACATCTGAGTACAGTCAACTTTGGCACCCTGTGAGAAGCAGAAAATACTATTTGCATCACACGGAATCACCGCTGGCTCCCACGTGTTCTTCCAGTAGTTGGTATTGACCCATCCGCAATGAGGGTTGCTGGTTTCTAGTAACCAGCAGCTTCTTTTCACAGTCAGAAGTTCAGATTCAAACTGTTTAGCTTGCTAAGAAAAGAGTAAGATTTTTCTAGTTCAGAAAATCCTGCACTTTACCAAGAAGTTTCTTGTTTATGGATGAGCAGCTCGGATTCAAATGGATCCACAGTTCTCGCACAAACATTTGGCTCTGTCTGTGGCAGCTGTAGACATTGAGGTAAAAGTGCTGTGGGACAGAAGGTAGAGTGACACTGATCTGAGCCCAGCACAGTGCCTGCAGTGAGAGTTCCAGCTGTATCCTTTGTTCCAGGTGTTCAGTCTGGGTGTTTTCTCTTCAAAGCTCACAGGGCTTTTCGTTTCCACTTGGTGGACTTGGGAAACTTTTTTTTTTGGCAGGAGTTTTTTTTGCTTCATGCTGAACAACGGTAATGAATAAAGATACAACCAAACCTCGATTCAGTGATATTTCTGAATCTTTTGTTTTCCCATTGGTACTGCTCTCTGATTGTTTTCCTCAGGATTACATCACCTGTCAGTTACCCTTCCTAGGAATCAGGACCCCATGCCCTGGCCAGGTGCTGACCAGAAGGCCTTTTGTTCAGCACCAAGCATTGCAGCCTGGCAGTGAGTGTTTGGGTGAGGGAATATATGAGATGTTTATCAGAGAGCTTGTTTTCTGAGTGTAAACCAGATCGTTTCTGTTGTAGGTGTATGTGTGGATCTATGACCCTGTTCACTTTAAAACTTTTGCCATGGGACTTGTACTTGGTAAGTCAGAGTGGACACAAGTTGTTTATTTCTGTTGCCTTAGGCTAACCAGCGAGTTGTCCAGTGGGCAAATGTGGGTTATGTAAAAATATGAAATATGTTATGAATTATACATTTCTGACCCTAGAACTTTTATGTGTGTAGACTAAGACAAATAAGCTAATTTTATTTTTTTAATCTAAAATAGTATAGACGTTAACTGAATCAAAGGCACTACTTTGACTGAGTAGTAAGCCTGGAACCCCTGTATGTGTACCAGGAAAAACTAACGATGCTTCTCGTGCCTCTGTCCTGCCCTCCCTGCTCAGTGATTGCTGTTATAGCCGCGACCCTGTTCCCGCTCTGGCCAGCCGAGATGCGTGTCGGTGTTTATTACCTCAGCGTGGGCGCCGGCTGCTTTGTCGCCAGTATTCTGCTCCTTGCCGTCGGTGAGTGTCGGCGGGCGGGGTCTGAGAGGGCAGAGGCACAGCCCAGCTCTTACCCGAGCTCGGAGCCGGGCGGTGTCGCTTCCCGGGACGTTGTTCGGCCGCAGCCGGGCGGATCCTGTGTGCGCTTCCCTCCGGCCAGCGGGTGTCACCGTTGTGCCACGGGAAGAGAGAGAGCTCAGGCTTGTGTCACCTGTCAGTGTTTCCTGTGTAGTGCAGATTCGTGTACTGCCTCCCTTTAAACAAAAAGGTGCAGAACAAACCCAGAACTGCACACGCAGATTTAGAGGTGATAGTGGTGTCACCAGGATTTAAAGCTTTCTGTAGCAGAGGGGTTAAGAGCTAAATCAGAGATAAGATCCATGGTTAGTGGGGTGGGGGAGACGTGGTAAGAACAAACTACTCCACAGAGCTATTGTGGAATGAGGGGTTTCCTCCCAACAGCCCCCAGTCCATGGCTGGGGGTGGGCATTAGCAGTGAACATCTTACACCACGGTTGTACACTCTGTGTGTCTGTAACAAAATCCAAAATTTCCCTTGTTTTCACACAGCTCGCTGCATCCTTTTCCTTATCATCTGGCTCATCACTGGAGGAAGGCATCACTTCTGGTTCCTGCCAAACCTTACAGCAGATGTGGGATTCATTGACTCCTTCAGGCCCCTGTACACACACGAATACAAAGGACCAAAAGCAGACTTAAAGAAAGAGGAAAAATCAGAATCCAAAAAGCAGCAAAAATATGACAGCGAGGAGAAATCAGATAGTGAGAAGAAGGAAGAGGAGGATGGAAAAACAGAAGCCACGAGGAACTCGGGAACAGACGGCTCAGGAGGAGAGCGACATTCAGACACTGACAGTGACAGGCGCGAAGATGACAGGTCCCAGCACAGTAGTGGCAATGGAAACGACTTTGAAATGATCACAAAAGAGGAACTGGAACAGCAAACAGATGAAGGGGATTGTGAGGAGGAAGAAGAGGAAGATACTGAAAGTGGGCCTTCACATGGAAAATCATAACTCACTGTGGTTTGGGACTAAGTATGTGCAAATGGTTGGATTTTCTTTGTTGGCTGATCACCAAAACATAGACCATACAGTAGCATCTTCGTTTGCTGAAATACCGTGTTACCAAACAGTTTTATATCTAGTTCCTTCATTTTTTTTAACCATTAACTTGATTACTTGGTACTATGTTAATCATTAATATCCATTTATGGAAGTTTTATCAATTTGACAAGTTTTTTATTGATTGATAGATTGCCCAGATTGTCCTCAAACATACTGAAAAACATCATTTTCTGGTACTTGCATAACTGGTCAATTAGTTTAGCTTCTCAAACTTGCTTTTGTAAACCAGGTAAAAGTTGAATGACCAAATCTCAGATTATTCCTAGTTATACTCATCTGATAGTTAGGTAAAGCCCTTCTTAGCCCACAGCCTTCTTGATATTTTTCTTGATTTTGTTTTCAAAAGATTGTGAGAACTTTCCTGAGAAAACTAGTTTTAGCAGAAGTATTTTGCTGACAGTAGAGGAGCTGGTAGTGCTGAATTTGGCTGCGGTGTTCTGTTTCTCCAGCCTGTGTGCCAGCAACTGAGGAAATCCAAACTGGTTTTGTGCATCCGGTGCAGAGAGAGATGTCATCTCCAGCAGGTGAAGGAAGCAGCATGGTTTGGAAATGATGGCTGTTTTCTTTCTCCTGTTCCATCATAATTAAAAAAAAATGTATTCTGTACATAATTTACGAATAAAGCAAACCATTTACTTTAACTGCTACTTATTATTTAGAGATTTGATCCAGCATTCAGTTTGTATTATTGAAGCCATGTTGTGGTGTATCTATCAGAGAAATGCAAGTCGAGAGGACCTCACGGAGTATTTGTGTATGATTGGTAGCTGTTCCACAGAAGCTTTAGTTTTGTGCCAACATTCCATGTATTTGAGTAAATTGATCTTTATTAAATGAAAGCAAACACCAGAGCTGTATGGATGCCTTAATGTTGAACCTCTCTGTACTCTGGAACTGGAGTAGTTTTAAGCTGAAGAGGCAGGAGAGTGTTGGTGTGCTCCCAAAGCCAGGTGACTCAGAGCTGATGTGAGATGACCATTGATAACTTGTTTGTGAATCCCCCGGAGGAGCCGGTGCGGTGTCTCTGCACATCCCTTCCCGCTGGCTCTGTGGAGGATGGACTGGAGGTCTTGGCTGACTGAGCATGGAAGAAGTTACAACTCGGCCTCTTTCCTCTCAAGGACTTTATAGATTTGATTGTCTCCCCAGCCCACTCAGAGAAGATGAGGGTAAGAGAATTTTTTTTCCTATCCTAAATTGCTTCCCATCCTTCCAGCGTCGGCATTTTGGATGAAGATACTAATTTTTCAGATTGTGCAAATATATACATCATCATGGGTGTGTTGATAAACAATTCATGGATATGGTGTATTTGCTTCTTAAATCCTGAATAGTTGCTCCATAAAGAAACAGATAAATTGGATCACTTTTTTATTAATATAGCAAAAAATTAAAGGACCCGTTAACTAAACAGATTGACTCCTGGCCACTTGTGTGTTATCACTGATTAAAAGAGCTAACGAAGTCCTGTTGTACCTGACTGGGGTGTGCGTGATGTGATGGGGAGACCAGAGCCTGCACTGGGGCATCATGGGGCAGCCAAGCCCTGGGCAGGGTTCTGAGCAGTTAATGCAGTGGTTTTCAGTTATTTCAAGTACGTTTCCTCCTCCAAGTGAAATAACATCTTCAGGGCCTTGCTGAGCAAAGTGGAAATGGTCAAATAAAAACTAATGCTGCCATCTGCTCCCTGTTCAGGGGGTGTGTGCCATGTGCCAGCGCTGCCCACCTGGGAACAGGTGTCTGGGTCTCAGAATTCACCATCAGACACTTGTGCTGTCACCTTGACAGAGTTCCAGGCTCCTGCAGCCTAGAAATTGAATTGGCCTTAAACTCCTCCCTTGATCTGCTGTGAACAGCGCTGATCTCTGAGGTGGGGTAAGAAAGATCTGGTCAGTAGTTAAGGAAAGAATTTCATGACTCATTACTGTAAAGTAGTTTTCCTACAAATATCCCCCAAATACTTCTGAAGTATTTTGGAAGAAGATAATGGAAGAAGTGGTTACAACATGCCAGTAATAGTAAAATTATGAGTGGACTTAAGGTATCACGACAAAAACTTCCAGTTCAAAGAGGAAATCATGAAAGGACTTGCCCACCTTTAGATTTTTGTATCAGGCATTTCAACATTCTTCTTAATGATTTTGATTTTTAACTTGTAGAGTCTAGGATGACCTCATGAGAACAAATACACAGATATTTAGTGGAAACTTATTCAAATAACTACACTACTAAAATGTCCTTCCTGCAATAAAATTTTGTAGTGGTCTTACTGATATTCCTCCTAGTATAATTTTCTGATTTTTTTCCTTTGCAAGAAGATAACGATTATTCCTTTATGTTCTTTTAAATTAAATAATTACTGATAAAGCACAATTGAGTATTAATGCAGATCAGTGTTTAGCAGAGATGTTACACCCAAGTGTGCTCTGTCTGGTCCAGATACAGTGACCTCAGCTCACCTGTCGTGTTCTGGGGTCCGTAAACAGAGGCAGGTAAAGAAAACTGGAGAATGTCTCAGTGCCTCAGTTCACCCTCATTACACTTTCCCAGGACCCCGGAGAGTGGTGGCAGAAGCATCTGCCCCATGTAAACACTAAATGTAGAGAATGTAAACGTGAACTGTAGAAAGGGAGGACACCTGCCAGGCTTAGCTTTTATGTTCCTTCCTGCAACCCCCGGCAGTTCTCACTGTGGCACTGAGCCCTCAGAGCCTTGCCAGGTTCTCTGCAGCTCCTCTGAGGATATAATTCTTTCCTAACAGGGTCACAGTGACAGCAAAGCAATATTCTACCCTCACAGCTGGCATCAAAAGCCCTGGGCAACAGAGAAACATCCTCTTCCAGCTGCAGGTGATTGACTGGCAGCAGTTGGAAGTCCTGCCAGAATCCCTCCTGGATCTGTTAGCAGAATTGGTTCAAGTGAGCTCAGCTTACAGAACAATCCCATTTCCTCTCCTGTGCCCTGCCCTGTGCCTCCCTCGGGCAGCTGCTGAGCTGGGAACCCATTGCAGTGTCCATGCCAACATTTCTATCCCAGCCACAAACGTAAGCAATTTACACAATAAAATACACCTAAAAAACACCTGGAAAAAATACCACTGTGGAAAAATTTAAGTCTCAGTATGGGTATACCTGGTTCCCTCACTGGAGGGGCCGTGGTGAGGACAAAGACCGGCTTCAGCTTTGCTGGGTGTCCCAGAGCCTAAATGAGCTCTTGGTCCTGATGGGCCTGACTGTAGATGACACAGCCCAGCTGTTTGTAACAGGGACCTATTATTCCCCTCTCTCTCGTCCCCAAAATTTCCCTTATCCTGACCTAGATCAAAGTTTCCAATAGAAAAGTTCTGTATGTATTATTTCCTTGAGTTATAGAAAGCTTGTGTTTGCCTTATTTCCTTATATTCGAGTCTATACTCTTCAAGGAGTTGTACTGGGATAAATTCAGAGTAGATCCACAAATTAGAGCCACCAAAAAACCTGAGCAGGAGACAGATTCTGGAGATAATTTCCTGCTCACACTCAGTGGTCACAAAGGCTCCCACTGCTCCTTCTACCCTTTCCCAGCTGCTGTGGGAAGGGAGGGCTGTATCACTTCCTCCTTGGCTGACATTTCATCCAGCTACTTCTCATACATTTTTAAAACCAAACCTTGAACCACGCTAGTTTGAACACCATTCTTTGTTACACTATTTGTATGAGAAAGTCTGTATCAAACATTTCCCAAGATCCAAAGCGGTTGAGGTGCAATTTCTCAGTGGTTTTCATGCAGGGCTTAGCACAGACAATAGTGCTGGACTTACCTTTTCTTTAAAATGAGGCTGCTCTTGTTAAGAATTACAGTCTGTCCTGGGCCAGCACTGCTGTGATAGATGTGTTGACTTTTAAATACAGCAGAGATAAATCAATTCTCTTGGAGACCTTTAGTGAAGGAGTGGTGACATTTAACTCTGTTGAGCAAGGCTAAACCCCAGCTCACTCCAGGGCATTCCTCAGGCTGCTGAGGTATTTTGTCTAATGAGAAGGACTCACTGATTTGATTCTCAGCCTTTCTGATTGACCCCTCTCTATAGAATCAGAATCAAACAGGAGATTTTTACCTGTTCTATCACTGTCAGGATAAGCTGATGTTTGCAAAACACTCAGATGCAAGGCCTGGGACACTGGTTCCTAACAGATTTCTGCAAGTCCAAGGTACTTAATTGCTGAGCATCGTTGATTACTGATTCTGACCAAATCCTCCTCAGGGAGAGAGAGGAGCATGGTGTGAGATGGTCCAAGGCACTGTGCCCTTCTCACTCAGAGCACAAGGAGAAGGGTGAAACAATCCTATCAGTGTAAGTGAACTGAGACTGAAGCAGCTGCTGAATGTTTTCAATAGACTTCCTGGTAATGGCTGGTACAATTTCATTAGGGCTTCTCATTTTATTTAATAAAGCATTGGATTATTTTATTTGTAATTCAGCAACAGGTGCAGGAAAACAAAAGGCACATTTCCTGATAGTGTCCACAAAGAGTCTATTACTGCTTGGCTGACACAGAGGCATTTGCTTTGCCATGTGTATTTTTTTTTTTTTGTATGTGTAAATAATGATCACAGAAAAAAAATTGGTTTGTGATAAAGGACTTCTGAGAGAGGAACCACTTTAGAGTTAGCAACAGCACTGTGCAAAGGGTTTCAGTGCAAGTTGAAGTAAAGGGGGAACTAACAGTACTGGGTAAACACTGATCCTGCTTTAGATAAAGATCAAAGATTTTCTGCAGGTGGTAACAACCATTAATCCTCGTCATCTGCTGTGCAACAGAAGGCAAACACAGGAAAGGCTCAGCTTGTGATCCCTGGTAGTCCCCTGTAGCCTGGATCCAGTGAAGGATGGAGGTGCTTAGGAGAGAGACACTGGCAGTTTATTGTTGCTAATCAATAAAAACACCGAGCAGAGCCCCGGGTGACTCTCACTGGCCTTCACAGTAAATTCTGATTTTCTCTTCCTGACATGTAAGTGTTCGACCAGTAATTAGGCTGTTTATTGGGAGTCAGAAGATGGAGTTTTGAATTCTTCACACTGAGGGTGGGATTGAAATTACATTTCTCCCTTTTTAGCTTCCTTTTAAATGAAAGTGCCACAACATAATTTGCTTAAAATTGAAGTCTACCAAGAAGTAGTAATATACTAAAAGGTTACAAAAGATTTTTAGCTCTGCTTTGGTGTTTGTGAGCAACACAAAAGAGTCTGATCACACCCTGCACTCCACATTGGCTTCAGTCTTAACTTTAGTTTTGTGTTACAGTGACCAGTAAACCACGAACCGGGTTTTTAAATTACCGGTTTGTGTAATGTAGTTTTTAGGGCTTTGCTCACACCACCTTTTTTCCAGTTCCTTGAAAAACTATTTGTGTCAAAGACAAGACAAAAACCCACCAACACTGCAGTGACATCATGAGCACTAGGAAAGGTTACACCTTGTGCAGTGACAGCACACAGCAGGGACACAAACCAAGGAAACGCCACTCCTGAAAACCCAGCAAGGCTGACATCAGCTCTGTATTGCATTTTCTGGATTGTCACTGAATAAGCAGAATTAGAATTCTATAAGAAGATGCCTTCAAATTAAAATTACTATGGAAATGTGTTTCTTGTTCCTCAACAAGATCTTCCTAAGAATGAACTTGTTACTTTTAAGATGAGCACCTCAAGTGATTGAAAGGATGATCCACCACATATCGTCTGTGCTTTTAAAAGGTTCCTGAAAAATAAAACATCCTGCAAATGGGACACTGGTCAATCATTTTCTTCTCTAAAAGTAAAGTTGGTTAAAAAGTTTACTATTTACATATTCTCTTAGTTAAATATTCTATTAAAAATTATAAATCTTCATAAAGTCTGTCTCTCTGAGCCATGCAGCCTTTCAGGACCAGCAGCTCCACAACTGCTTGCCATTGCAAAACTCGGGTTGCTTATCCAGTGCTGACAAGGCACAAACCCTGGCAGGGCATTAAACGGGCTCAGCTGGGCTACACCCAGTTAAAGGCACATCCAGGGAAAAGAGGAAGATGCAGGCAAGGCTGTCAGACTGGCACTCACCCCACAGACAAATGTGTTCCAGAGAACATTCCATAGGGACCGTGGTCCACTGCCCCTGGCTGTGGGGACCATCTACTTCCAAAGTGAGTCACCCTCAGCCCCTTGCTGGGAGTGGGAACGTTCATAATCATTTGTGCAGGAGTTCACAGTGTGCAGCTTTCCCCACACATGACACCAGAATGCATAAAGATGCATTTGATCTCCCTGTCTTTGCCCACATGGCTTGAGGTGTCCAAGATGCCAGCATGAGATTGCTTGAAATACACAGAGGTCAGGTTTAAATTTACTCCTCTGCTCAACACAATAAAGGGACAGGTGGCAATGAACTTCTAAAGCACAGCATGTCTTGAACAGGAAGAGCAGGGGGAAAGTAAAGACTCAGCTCTAACTGCACAGGAAGCACAGCCCGTACTCCGTGTAAAGGAGTTGTATTCATTATCTGCACCTGTCCCTGTCTGAAGGGAACCTCCTGCCCTAAATCAGACAGCAGCAACATGCAGGGCCTCTCCTGGTCCCTACTGCTCTTCCTAAGTGACTTCAGAGGCCACAGTGACCCATGGGGCTGCAGTGCTGAGCTCCAGCACAGCAGGGAGGAGAGGGTAGAGCCCAACACCTGTTCAGTGAGGACAGTTTCTTCCGTCACTGCTTCTTTCAGAAAATTATCAAGTTAGATTTTAAATTAGAGGTGGTCTTTTTTCTTATTCCTTTCCTCTTTGTGCTAAAATCTACCCTTATGGTTAAGTTGAACAACAGAACCCAAAAACTGAGAAACCAGCAGCAGGAAAGAGCCCCGAAGAAGGAAGGAAGCCTCTATGCAAATGTCTCAACAGACAACACGGAACCACTACATGAGCTTTTAATACACAAACAGCTTTTACAAGAGATTTTCTGTATTAATTCATGTTGTCCCCTCCTTGAGGAGCAGTCTCCTGTCTTGTTTTCACACACAGCTGCCTCCATGCAAATATAACTAATTTCTTACACCTTTCTATTGCTGCTCATGGACATAAAAGCAGCCTCTTTAACTAAGGAGGATGGGTTCAAGCCATTATTTAGCCCATTGTGCCTGTCAAGTACCTGCAAGTTTTCCTGTAAAGGAAGAGGCAGCCCTTATCCAACATGGAGTGAGCAGCTCCTGACACAGCAAGGAAGACCTGCCAGCACCAAGCCCTGCATTTGATTTCCAGGAGATCCCATGTTGCACCATCATTTCTCCGGGATGGAAGGTGAGATGCAGCACTCAGGAGCAGTAAACAAGAGTAATCAGTGAGTACAAAGCAAACTTTCAAACAAGCAAAAGGTGGTGGAGGGTAAGGGAAGCTGAGAAGCAGCCACAACACGAACAGGGGATGTAATGCGGGCAGAACTGTGCTCTGTGGGCCACGCTGAGGAACTCCCCCAGAAGGCTCACTGAGCACAGAGCTGACACAGTCTGGAGGTCACACACTCACTGAGATTTTTATCAGCAGAAAAAATATGTCTGAACTGTCCCTGTCCACTCCCGGTTCCTCATTTCCACCATCCAGGCATCTCCTCACACAGGCCTGTGCAGAAGTTTCTGCAGTCCGAAAGAGAAACATGAACAGAAACAAACCCAGATGTAAACACAGTTCATTTGCTCCCACTGGGAAAATCACTTTCACAGCTTTGCCCTGGGTTAGAACTAAGAAGAAAATGACTATGAAAGCATCAGTATTCAGATACTTGTGGGTGGACTGGGTGCTCAGAAGGTGCAATACCCCTCTCAGATGTAAACATTTTCTTATTATACTCCAATTTGGGCAACAGTCCTAGTAAACACTGTGTGGCTGAGTAACTGTGGTCAGCATGAACGCTGCTGAAGATTACTTTAAGCTGTCCAGTTTTACAAAGTACTGATCATCTGGTTTTTCCACAAAAAAAACCCCCAAACCAAACAAACCTCAGAACTTTTTCCCCTTCAGGTTCTTTAATTCTTAAGATGACCCATGGAAGGAGAAGAAGGAAGGGGGGAGGAGAGGGGCAAGGAATAATAGAGGGGGGAAGAATCACAACTTACATCTGAATTTAATTCCAGAGAGTTAGCTGCTTTCAGAAGTCCTGCCAGCCATTTGATACTTTTGTACACAGAGATACATCAAACAATACCCACCATGTGGGCACAGGGCTTTCCAAAGGGAGCGTCCTGTGCTCCCTGCCATGGGGGGACCCGAGGGTTCCCGCTGAAGCACCCTCATGCCCCACCATTGCCTTTTTTTCCACACACACCTCACACATTTATAACCCAAAATATTTATCTGCCACTTTTATAAGGATCTGGGCATCCCACCGTGCTGCACTTGGCGCTGGGGCACCATGAGGCTGCTTCACCTCCCATTGCCAGGGATCAAACACAACACACAGAACCTGTTCCTCAGGGTGGTTATTTTGTATTGTATGTACTATGTGTGTCATGTGTTGTGTTAGATGTGCTATGTGCATTATATGCGTTATTTATGTTTATGTGTGCCACATGTTATGTGTTACATGTGCTATGTGTTGTCTGTTGTGTGTTATGTGTTAATATGCTCCATGTTATAGCTGTGATATATGCTCTGTTACATGTGCTGTGTGTGTTTTAGATGTTCTGTGTTACCTGTGCTATGCCCCGTTCCCCCGGACACGAGCCCGCACCGCCGCTTCCCGCCCTCCCGGTCCCGCCCGGTCCCCGCGCTGGGGCGGGCGGGGGTGGCGGCTCCGCCGGGCGGGAACGCGGAGCGGCGGCCGCAGGTGGGTGCCGGGGCAGGGCGGGGGGAGCCCGGGCGTCCCCTCGGAGCCCCCCGGGTCGCCTCCCTCCCCGTAGCCCCGGAGAGGAGCAGGAGCCCGCCGGGAGGGCCCGGGCTGGGAGCGGCCGGGACGAGGAGCGGGAGGTGCCGGCAGCCGCGGGGTCCTCTGTGCGCAAGATGGGGGCTGTGCCCGCTCGGCCGAGGACAGGTGATTCCACGTTACAATATTTTTTTATTGTTATTAATACTACTACTACTACTACTATCTTACCGACTGGGACCCTGTTTGCGTGCAGGTTCCCTCCTGCAGCGTCCGGTACATGAAGACAAACCACACCGGAATTCAGTGGTACTGTAAAGACGCATCAGGTTTCAGAGGATGCACTTGTGCAGCTGAAGGGTGAAGCGGCGAGCCCAGGTAGGCTTGTAAACAAACTCCAGGGATGCTTCTCAAGTTGTGCTTCCAAGGACTTGTAGTTGCTCTAACTCTGCCCTCAGGAGACACGAACTCAAACGTGCACTAACACAAATGCTGACTGACTGGCGAACTGGTCACAAAATGCAGGTGTCTGTTTAAATCGAAGCGATTGGCTGTTAACACAGAGCCAAAGAGTCCCTTCCTTTTTACAGCTGCCTTGGCTCCTCAGCTCTTCTTTGCTCTGACTGAGATCACTGACACCATCCTGCTTCTTTAAGGAAAGAGAGAAGAAATTAAGACAAAGCTGGCCATGCTGTCCTGCTGACATCCACAGAGCCACTCTATGTTCGTTTTCCTTAGGAATTAACGCTTGGAAAACAGTTATAAAGAAATTTGTGGAAGTCTGAAGGGAAGACCAGCTGTTCTGAGGTCTCTGTCGTTGTAGTACTTAGAGACGAACAAAAAAGCCCAATTCACTAACGAAGCCCTTGTGCTTTGGATTGCCGCAGAGTTCCAGGGTTTTTGCACCAAAAAGGGAGGTGATGCTTGATGCTTTTTCTGCTTTCAAGATATTTCTGCAGCCTTGACTTCCTACAGATTCTGAAAGCATAATGAACTGCGAGGCTGTGCTGCAGCATCTCCTACAGTGTCTGGTGTGATTTCTGTCCTGTAATTTCTTCAAAATATGTAGGAGTTCTGAAACTTCCATCTCTCTGCCCAGCTGGACAGAAAGACCTCTCCATGCTTTCTAAAGGAAAGGAACACAGTCAACCTTATTTCCAAAATCTTTCCTTGGGTTGGTAGCTAGAAAAGTAAATTATGTTGACCTTTTAACTCTCAGGAATGTAATTCAAAGAACATAACATTTAGGCAGCTGTTGATAATTTAATGATGAGTTAGTGAAACTCTTTACTCTTCATTAAGGAGCCTGAAAACTCAGACAAATTGGGCAGTTGCTATGATGGAGAATTAACTAATGGGTAGAGGTACACAGAAACGAATTTTTAGAAGTTTTTTTTTTCCTTTTCAGAGATGAAGCACTGTGCCCTGTGATACTTACTTTTGCTGTTTTCACCACTGGAGGATGGCTGCCAGACTCTGTGAAAACAGTTCTGGTCAGTACCACTGCACCCACGCCAGCCAGACTCTTGAAATCAGCTACATGTTGGTCCTGATTATGCTCGGAAAAGTCTTCCTTGATTTCTTCATGTTGCAAATTAAGCCAAAACCCATGAAAACCAGTTTTATGGCATGCTTTTGCATTTCAGTGGCACTTCTCGATTTCACGCTGCTGCTGACTATCTGTTTCATTTTCTGTCTTGAGGACTTTGCGCTCTGGGGCGTGCGATTCACAAAGTACCACATCTGCCTCTTCACTCAGATCACTTCTCTGACCTGCGGGGTTCTGCATTACCCAGTGTATCTTGTGGCTGCTCTGGATTATTACACCACCGTCTCCCAAACATCCCAGTTCCCTAAAAGAAGTCGGAAGTTACTTTATGTCTTTGCTGTGGCAGTTATATGGATTTCAGGGTTTTTTTGCACTCTCGAAGCTCCCGCTGTCTCTGAAGAACTGGAAATGCAGAACAGTGTTTCCCCTTCGCAGTGCCCTCTCTCTGGCAGCCTGCAGAGCTACTCAGTGTCATGTGCCATGGTGCTGCTGCTGGGCATGGTGCTCCTGGCTCGCTGGAAGGAGGTGACAACCATGCTGCTGTCTGCGAGGCTCCTCTCCTTCTCCAAGCAGCCTGTTCTGATGTTCTCCTACGTGCCTAACAACAGCAACGCTTGCTTTAGGTGGCAGCTCCTGAGCAGGCTGCTCCTGTGTTTCCTTGGCACTTGGGCACCGTTTGTTGTTCTCCAGGTCGTGGTTCTGTTCCTGGGTGTGCAGATCCCAGCCTACGTGGAGATGAACGTGCCCTGGCTGTACTTCATCAACAGCTTTCTCCTGGCAGCAGCCTATTGGTGTCGGTGCCACGATGTGGAGCTGACAGAGGAGGGGTGGTGCACAGACCCATTTGTCAGCTGGAAATTTTGCTTTATGCCATTCAACAATGAAAGCACAGAGCCAGCTGATAAGCCAGGCGCAGTAATTGTCATCTGTTAATGAGCTGCTGACTGAAAAGGCTGCAAATAAGCAGAACCCGCATGTTCTGTGGCCGGGTCGTTACAGACAACACAAGGAAACACCTCTAGAGCTTCACTCCATCCAAAAAAGTCCAGTGTCCAGCAATACTGCAGTGAATATTGCACTGGAGTGCAGGACACCGAGACCCAGCGGGCAGCAAGCACTGCCAGTCCAGGCAATTCAACCTCAAATTACACGTTTAAAAGACCGCTGCTTATATAGGTCAAGTTTACAGTTAAACTTCGTGTTTCTGACTAGAATTTTACACTTCCTTTAAATGGAATTATCTCAGGTTGTACAGTACAAAACGCAATAAAGTCTTCAAGGCTGCAGTTACATAGAGATGCTGACCTAAGGTTCAAATGACTTTTTGAAGCGTATTTTGTTGTTGAAATGTGGATTTTTGTCATCTTGATGGAAGGTAAGGGTTGCTTTCTGTTTAACAAGGAATGATTTGTTTTAGTTCGTCACAACTCCTACAGAAATAGAAACTTTGTTCACATAGTACAAAACCAGTGCAAGATGTGCAGCTTCCACAGCCACAGGAGAGGTGCTGTTTCATTGTTTCTTTGCTGCTAATCCTCTATGGTACATGTACATATTAAAAATTAAATAATTAGTCAGAGCATCAAGGTTAGCTGCTATACATAAATACATGCCCAAGGTTAAAGAATGGTTTAAATTAAAATATCGTTTATTTTGAAGCCAAAATTACTTTAAAATAGTTAAATATGAAGTGGGACTACTTCAGCAGGGAAAGAATTTGGCTTCTGGCAAAACTATTCTTAATTTTCAAATTCTTACAGTTTTATAATGGACTTGATTTGATTTTGTATAAGGGAAATAAACGATACACAACCAAAGCAGACAAATGAAATTAGCATTTATTTCTGAAGCACTAAACTCACAATACAAGGTTGTATTGAAAGAGAAACTAAGTAAATGATGCTGTAGGTTGGTTAACTGTCCCCCAGACCCACAGGGAACAATGATTTCACACAAGAATACTCATTAAGAAAACTCTGCAGATAACAAAAGGTGCAATTACAAGCAAGTTTAAGCAGCATAGTATAAGGTGCTTTGTTTCAGCATTTGTAGGATGGATTTTACCCATTAGCAGACAGATTGAAGAAATTTCACTTTTACAGGTCATAACAAATGAGGGAATCTAAAATTCATTCACATGCTAGTTGGTAATAGGAAAGTGCTTCTTAAAAAAATGATTCACAAAGATCATACTTTTACATAGTTCATTGTGTGCTCTTCAACTGTAAAATTTAAATTTTGGGTAATAGTTTACATTACTATATATCAATTATAGAGATAGATTTAATTGCAGAATTTAATACTATATGGGTTAAATTTTCTCATAAAAGAATATTCCAGTATTTCACTCCATAAGAATACACAATCACATCTCAATCATAAATTCATCTTTGATTTCTGAAACATATCAAAATCTGATTATTTTGATTTATTACTTCATCCCACATAGTGCTTCCGTAGTCTGTGGTAAATCTATTTGAGGTTTCTGTGACGTAATCAAAAGGGGACAAGCATTTGTCAGCACTAGAAAATGGTTTTGGGGGAAAATCTGTTAAAAAGGCCATCAAAAGGACAGTAAATGATTGAAAACTGAATTTTAAAACTAGTGCAATAAGAGGAGGCAATGCTTAGCAACATAGTTTGAAGTGTTTGGCACCACAAATTATTTCATTTTTTACGCTGGAAAATGTACTTGGAGGAAATGCTATTTCCATGTTAAAAACAGGAAAGCACATGCAATGTTAACTGGAAAAACAAGCCTAAACAATCACTCCCTGCTCTCTCAAACTGTAATTGCTGTTAGTTAGTGCTGGAGATGCTATAGGATAAACCATGGCTAAACACAGGGGTTTGACACAGCATTTCTTCAGGTTTTATAGAAACTGTACACCCACTGAAATGGGGCTGACAAAATATTTACAAAACCTAATGCCATTTAAAAATCAGCAAATACCTCAAATATAGGAATGCACCAGGCATTTCAGAATCATGAAATAACTAATCCCTACAGACTCAGCAGGCAGGGGGAAATTCCTCTTTTAAAGTTCATTCAACACCAGATGAAGGCAAAGCTATTTTCAAGTTCATTTCAGGTGTGTTTTGCATGGGAAGTCTCACCCTTCTGAATCATTAACATGCACAGAACTGGAACTGCAACCAGTTGGGTGAGGCTGCTGACAGGTTTATTTATCAGTGTGGTTCAGCTTCCCAAGCCCTAATTAAGGTTTACACAACCCTGTCTGCCCTAACGTGCCAGAATTCCTGTAGCTGCTGCACAGTGCTCCTAAAGCCACTTGAAGTTTTTAGCATTTTTTACAGGGAATCCACAACATGCAGCCAAAGCAAATATTAATGGGTTGATGTTACATCCCTGTATTACTCGTCCAATTTATTCTTCCTTACTTTTTGTGGAAAAGTGCCAGAGAGCATCAACCTTTAGGCTGTCACCTCCAGTGGCACTGTAGGTCTCCACCAACATCCAACTGTGGTGCCTCAGCCTGCCAAGTGACTATTTTAAAACATATTAATGCTAACTCTCTTTGCAAGCCCACTTTTATCCTTGGCATTCGTGGAGGGAGACACCAGCTGCGCAGTGATCTCCATCCTATTGCCTTCCTAACAATTATGTTTTTATCTCTGTGCATTTTTTTGACCTGGTGCTTCTGGGCAGTCCCAACACTGGTGCTTGCCCTGGACCATCCCTCTCTAGAACAGGGTGACAGTTTCACTGACAAAGAGGACAGAGGCTATGCCAGTAAGTTGGTAATATCTGAAATAAAAGAACTACAGATAACCACTGCTACATCTTCTCTGTACCTCACTTCTTGTGCTGTGCCAACTCATGGCCTTACACCATTCAAATACCTTACAGTCCTTAATTCTTACAGGATTATTTGATATTAATGCTAACAACAGCAAAAGTATTAACCCTTTATGGGAAACTTCTTTCCTTTTCTCATTTAAAGAATCTCTTACAAATCAACACTGATTTTAATGACATATTCTATGTGTTTCCATAAACAGATTATTTGGCACTCAATGATAAAACCCTTAGTCTTTACACACATCTTTCCTGGTCAGTACTGGCTTGTTCATTCTACAACACAAAGACTACTTGGAAAGGAAGCTGGGTGTGCAGAATCCCTCAATGTTCTTTCCATAAATGAATTTGCAAAAAGCTGCCGGAGGATGAAAACATCCTGGCTGGGTAGTGGAGGACAACACAAGCCTTCCACAGGCTGCCCAGGTTTCACCCACAAAGCAGATCTACCTCATGAATCAAAGACATTTTTGCTTTGAGCCTAATCCCATAATCAGCACAGATACCCTGATTATTACCTAGCAACAACACTTCAAGCCTGTCAACAACCCTATGTACCAAAACAGTGCTTCATAAACACAATTAGAATGCTCCTTCAGTATTACATATTGCACTTAAACAGTGTTCATGATCACAATTCTACGAATGCGCAATTGTGCTCAAGTTACAGTTACATCTAGATGGAAAAAAATCTTTTTAAATCTCATTTTTCTAGTTCCTTACTGTTCAGAGTCATTTGGATAATTCAGCAGGAATACATGCTGGAAGTTTAAAAAATTTTAACTTGAAATCTGTTCATAACACTGACTCCCAGGACTGTGCTTCAGAAAAGTTAAATCCATGGCTACAAAAGCTGGACTATGAGCTTACTACGTACCTGCAATTACGAGCATATTCACATCTTTGAACTTTGCTTTTTCCCTTCCACTTTGCTGTAAGAAATCAGAAAATACTATGCAACCTTGAAGGGGATGAGCAGGAGTGTGTTTTAATGCAGAGGTTACACAAACCTACACAGCAGCTTAGGATGGGGCCTTGGGCACATGTGGAAGTGCTGACCATGAGACCCATGGGATAATGCAGGACACAAAATGCCCCAGCCCACAGAGCTGACACCCAAGAGAGCAAAATGCCACACTCAGAAATCGACTGGGGAAGGAAATGTCAGAGTTACAAAGAGATGAAGACAGTAAAACCAAATCAGGCCCATTCCCATGGGTTAGGGTAACGCGTGCTCACTGCCTTGGGGCTCAGTCTGTGTCCCAGGCTCTGACTCCAACAGCTCAGACCAGGGACAGCTTCCTAAAAAAGCTTCCTGAAAAACCCACACAGCTGGCACTTGTCTGGACCATCACCACCATCTCTTTTTCAAATGTCACTATTTTCAAAGCCATCCCAGGGATGTTAACTACATAGAACCTTTCAGGCCTAAATAAATTCTCATGACTAAAGGCAAATTCTTTTAAAGTTAATTTAATTTAGGCTCATCTTAAATGAACTAAGCATTAAATGAATTTAAAATTTCTTTCTTCTCACAGTATTTCCTGTCTGAAACTACAGCTCACTATGCAACAGTGACTTGAAAATTAGTTCACTATGAGCAATTAACACTTTACACTGAAATTATTAATTGAAAGCTCTGCTCATACCTGTTCCACTCAGCACTGAACAGAAACAGTGTGTTTAAAACAATATACTCTAAAATGTTAGCTTCTCCCCTTCTCTAATAAACTAATTTAGGTGAGTATTAAAGAACTATCCTAGATTTATTGTTTTGCACAGTCATTATCTGCAGCCTAGAACAACCTATGAGTAAATGTCTGCTTAATGATGACAACTATATTTCTAAGTATATGCTAACAGGACATCTCTATACAATACTGGTGAGAAAATAACCCTGCAAGCTTTTATACATGCTGAATTCCAATATGAGCAGTCTCAGTACAGTAAGAACTACTCATGTTATAAATGTAATTATTTGCAAAACCAGGACTTAATACAGCTGTCACCGAATTCTTTGATCACCAAGAGCTGTACATCTGTCACTGTGTAAGAAATCTGTTGAGCTACTGAGGTGGAAGTTTCTGCATGGATATTGTGGTATTAGAATGAGAACATCCATCTGAAACTGGCATTAGTTTTAGCTGCCATGCCAGGCAGTGACACACCCCACCCAGCCCAGTCTCATGATGGACTTCCATTCAAACCACACTTCAGTGGTTTTGTACCTAAATACTTCCTTACAGCTCAAGATACAGAAATAATGCAAAAGCTATCACAAACCTGCCCAAACACTTGGTTTTATCCCATCCTCTTCCTGCCACATCTGCAGTTACGAAGGACTCCATCTGTTCTACCCGAAAGGCTGGATTCCCTTTTGGACAAAGCACAAGTGGATGTCAGGGTAAAAAACCTGCTTTCATGGGAAAGAAATGAGGAAATGGATGCTTGTGGGGCATAAATCTTCTATTTGAAATGTCTTGTTGACAAAAATCTAGCAAAGGCTCTACCCTCCCTCAAGAACTTCAGTTCTGGAAAAAATATGATGGGTTAATGTGCAAAGAATGGTTTTACAATGCAGCCTATTTAAAAACCCCTAAAACACCCTCTGGTTATCCAAAACAACTGGCACTTTAAGTCAGTAGAGGTGACCAAGCTTCCTCAAGGGAGTGCCCTGCTCCTGCTGCAAAGCAGGGATGCTGAGTGATACGAGCCAGATGGATCAGGGGAGGCTGCACACCCATTTAGATCATTCATGTACAATTCTTTCAAACCCCAAACCAATCCTGAAGCTGAGACAAGTGTCAAGTTGTCAAGTTCTGTTCTATTGGATGAAATCTTGAGAGCTACATTCAGCCCAGTGCTCTGCAAAAGGGCCTTGCCCTGAGCTAACGCTGCAGTTTCCATTAAGGAGTAGGGTAGGATGGAGAAAAAGGAAGGGAAAAAGCCATGGAATGTATCTCCCTTCTGAACTAAGATCCTGGGGCATCCTGCATTTCTTTCTATGGGAGCTGAAATACTGCAAGCATTACTGTGAGGGGTAGGCTGCAACACCAGAAGGCTGAACACAGAAAGCAAAATCTCAGGAAATAAAGCTAATAAAAAGGATTTCATGTAGACACATCCAGTGGGAATAAGTGTTAAAATACAATTAAGATCTTTAATACTTCTTCTTTTGCAAGAGGGTAAAGCCTAATGTGTGGGAAAGCCATGGGAAAAGGTAGTATAAGTCTGGGAAAACCTCACTGATCTGAACAGCAAGTGGCTGGTTTGTAAAATGGTTCTGGAGGACTGTTACTCGAAGTATTATATTGCTTTCTTGAGCAAATTCATAAGCTTCCCAAATAGACTTCAGCTGCACTTGGAAATTTTCCAGCCTACTTTCAGTTTTTTTAAAATTGATTTTATTGACACAGCTACACTGGCAAACACTCCCATACAAGTGCACTTCTATCAGTACAGGTTGGTATAGCTGTGGCTGCTTTTAAGTTCCAGTTAATTGCCAAAATCACTAAAGAAGAAAAAAAACTTCCAATATGCATAAGGCCCACATTCTAAGTTGTTGCATTCATGAATATTTAAAGCATAACTCATTATCTGCAGCTCTCCCAAACCCACAAGGAATGTTACATACCAGAAGAACAAGACCAGATGTGCCTTACTGGGGTCTGCTCTGAGCTCCTGGCACCTGGCACTGATTATGGCTGAGCTGAACACAAACACTAGCTGGAGAAGCTCTCCTGAAAGCTGTCTAATAAAGCAAAATTAAAGCAGCCATGAAATTCTCATGCATGTAACACTGATTAACTACAGGTCTAAATAAGACCCCTAAGTCCACATTTTCTAGTACACCCTAAGCCATTATCAAACCACATTTATGTATCCCTACTTTTTACATTGCCTAAGAACAGTACAATCAGAAGACAGATTAAAAATTAGCCAGTGAGATTTCTGTATAAAAATAATAAAACTTTAAGACACAAGCCAAAGGATAAATATCTAAGATATCTTTAGTCTTCAGTTAGCTCATCAAAACAGAACATATGTTACAGATATGCTACACTGTGTATCTTACAGAAATGCTACAAATGGGAACCCAGTCTCCATCATTTGAATGTCTTTCAAATGAACATTAACGTTGGAACTTCAACTAAGAAATTTATTTTACAATGGTAACTAAAAACAGAAAAAAAAAAAACCAAATTAGAAAGTGCTTAGCAACTTCCTTCCAAAATAAACCCAGGCATCAATTCATCCTCTAAAGCTTTGGTGCCATTTGGATAAGGGCTCTCACCACATACCAGCATGTAACTGCAATGTGTTGTCCTAACTTGCAGCTTCAGTGGTTAATAAAAACATTAATAACATCTGCTATTAGCAAGCTCAAACTGTTGTAATTAAGAACAATGATTCTAATGTTGATCTCTGGAAGGTAATGGTAGAAAAGTCTCTTAGTGGAAACAAAGCAATAGTCTAATTAAAGGAAAATGAAGGACAGATTTTTCTGTAATCCAAATTTACTCTTTAAGGTCATCAGTTAAATAATATACATATTAATCTGTCTGTCACAAACCTGCCTTTTAGCCACTCTATGTGCATTGACTCCTTTTGATCTAGGGCAGCAGTTCTCAAACTTTAGGTCAGTTCTTCTTCTCTTCAGGAATACTGTACAGTCCCCCTGAATACTTCCCTACACAATCATATATTATGCATTAATTTGCATAAAATACAAAAAAATACATTATTTGCAGACACATACACATATTCAATTCAAATATACACAATGACTATCAGCACACGTACCCTTCTTTCCCTAGACAAGAGCTTAGGGATCCAGGTCTGTACATAAGGGGAGTAGAGCTGCAAAAGGGGGGGAACAGAAGAACAAAATACATCCATGAGCATCTATGCACAGGTGGTGGGGAAGCAAAGGCCAAGAAGGTGCTGCTGCCTCAGAGCCCAGGCAGCTTCCACGAGCATCAGTAACTGGGGGAACATATTTGTTCCACAGAGTGTGAGAGAGGGAAGATGGAGGGGGACACTAAAATCCCACCACCTGGGTCTGCAGCATCCAGGACAAAATCTCCTGCCAGAGGGACAAAGCAGGGCCCCTGGATATTTCTCCCAGAGTTGCCAACGTTGGTATTCCCCCTGCTGACCTGCAGCTCCAGGCTCCCTCACAGGAGCAGCAGGTGCTCCTGCATGAGCTCTGAGAGGGCCTCACTGCTCATTCCTCAGAACACTGCAAGCACAGCTCACACTGGCCACTGGACAAGTAAAAGGTGCTTGGAAGCTTGCAGTGAGGCAATGGGAATGCACTACAGGGAAAGACATGTTAGAAGAGGTATCAAGAAAAAGAGTATCAGAGCTGTGCTGTCCCTTCTCTACCCCCAGTCTCTAAAGTAATTTGTCTCAACATGAGCTGGTCCTGGCTGCAATTTTCAGCCCCTCACACCCAGGCATTTGGGAACCTGAACCCTGAGTGCTCACACACCTCCTCAGGGTCCACTCTGAACCCTCATTTGAGAACTGCTGGTCTAGCTTAACTAGCAGCATGTGAAACTACAAACCTAACACTTAATGCCCCCTTAGTGCATAGCAGCATTCAAAGAGTAAAGTAACATGTGCTTCAGTTACCTCTGGCAGGAGTGTCAGTAGCCCGATCATGAGGATTTTGATGAGACATCTACATGGTTTATAGTATTTTACAGACTTCAAGAAAATACTATAGTGGCAGAGATGAGGGTAAGCCTACACGAGGAAAACCAGCTGCCAACCTACCCGTTACAAACAATTTGCTCAACACTAAAACAAACTCAGAGAGCACAACTAAATGCATAGCATTTTACTGGTACTAGTGCTTCCACAGGGCCTGTGGACACTTCTGTTAGTTCAGTCCAAACACTGCTGTATGTGGCAAAAATCTTTCAGAATACAGCAACACAATTTAAATGGTGTTTAGATTGGGGTGGGGACTGGGGTGTTAATCGTAACTCGTAAGATGAAGTACATGTTGGGGAATATTTAACCTATCACAGCATATTTCACTTCATGTTTTTCCATGAAAAACTTCAACTCAAAGCATTACTCAGGCTTTACCATAAACCTGTTAGTTGTTGAAAACTATAGAGGACTCCTGGTATAATCAAAGGAACATTTTAAAGTCTTTATGTGGGGAGAACCCCACCTATTTAACAAAACATCACAGTAACACTCATGCCACAGTGAACATGTTGGCATATTACTGTCGGTTCTGTCACTGAGAAACTGTTGTTTAAACCTTCGTGGTCACCTCCTAGGATTCTTTCAAGGAATTGATACGTGCACAGATTTTCAGTGCAGGTCCAAGCTTAATATTCATTGCACTCATAAGGTGATCCTCCTTCAACAAGAGGAGAGCTTGTCCATCAATTTCTTGTGCTCTAAATTCATCCGCAATATCTTGACAACCTAAAGGCAATAAAAAATATGATTACTGGTTTAGAAATGTCCACTCTTAGATCCAATGTTTTTTGTCCACAATAGAGCTTTTCAGCGACACATTTTCCAGTGCTCATCCCTTTAGCTTGTGAACCTAAATTACATGCAAGAGTATAATATTATGATGGGAATTCTGAAATTATCTGAAAGTAATTTTTACTACAGCCTCTAATTACACTGTATTTACTGCAGAACTAATCACTGGGAATTTCAAGTCCCAGCAAAGGCAGAATTTTCATTTCATTAAGAGGAACAACCTCTCATCATTGGAAGAGACTGGGAAAACAGCACTGAAATAGCAATCAGGAACATAATTCAAGTGGGTTCTTTCCAGCAATAAAAAGATACCATTATCTAATTGTATAAAATATAACTATATTATACTGCTATGTGCAACTCAATGAGAACATCCTCATAGCTACAACTTTCAAAAGGAGTGAATTCCATCTGTGTGTTACATGACTGGGTTAAGGAAACAAAGTTTTGATGTATGGGCTTTGGCACAACCATCTCATGAAGATATTTATCGTTAGTTATCAGAATGAATATTCTACACACAGCAGTAACCCACTTCACAAGCGCAACTTTAAACTGGTTGGATCTTTTTTTCCATGTTAAACTCCTTTTCTCAACATGAAATACCAGTCTCAGGTTACTGAAGCTTACAACATAAAAAAAGACGACATGGGTTGGACTATCCCAAGTAACTGAGGGCCCCTCTCCACTGTGGAACACTGTGGAAATAAAGGTTTCTCCAAAGATGTTCTGGACATGTGTTGAGCAGAATCATCCAGTTATGCCTGGCTCTGTGGCAGCTCTGTTAGATAGATAAATGTCTTCTAACAATGTCCATGAGAGCACTCATTGTCAGTTGTTTATTTGAAGCTTCTTTCCCCCAGCCATGTTTTTAATGGGGTTTTTTAATACATTTGTGTTCTCAATCCAGCAGTCCCTCCATCTGTCTCAGAGCCTTTCAGACACACTTGAATTTGTGCTCTGCCTTCCATTCCGGATTTCAGTTATTCCTCACGTAAGCTTATTTTTGGCATTTTTACATTTTCCCTTTTTAAAAGTACACTATTACAGAGATATGAAATTACTGTGAAGAACTTTTCTACTTAGACGACATCAACTAATTTCATGTTCTCTCGTGTGCTCAGATTTAAATACTATAAGGAACAGATAGTCTAATATCCTGATGGATTTACAGATGTGTACAAGGCAAATAGAAAGGAAACGTGGAAGGAAGTATCAACATCCAAACCTGAATTCATTTGGATTATCACTGTGTGAAGGTTGTAACATTCAAGGCTGGAAAAAGCTTTTTCACAAAGAATAAAGCACTATTTTTTTCTTAATGATGTGTTAAACAGACCTCATGCAACAATTAGCTCTGACATCATCATAAAAGTTTTCTTACTGAAGTGCTGACAACAGATAAAAACATCTGTAAGCCAAGTATTGAATATTTCTTGGAAAAGTACTGTGGCACGTCTGTTTTGAGACCTGAACGTTGTGATTGTCAGACCACACTATTTACAAAGAATCTGAGAGATCAAGAGAAGTTCTTATATTTAGGAACAAAGCTGGTCCTACTAAAATAGGAAACTGGATGTTTGTTGTTGCCAGCTTTTTCTTTTAAGCAGGACATGAAGAATTTCCATGCAACTTCTTAAAATACTTTTTATCAAAGTCATTTTTGGAAAAGCAGTGGATGGAAGTAGAAGGTATTGCAGTTCCCTCATCCAAGCACATTCTGGGTATATTCATAAGCACTTTTGCAATTGCTTGTTGTGCAATAATTTGGCCAAAAAAAAAAAGGGTGGAGAGAGGGGGGAAGGTCATTTATCTTGCAACTGAAGAGAGAAAGGAGAACAATTCTGCTCAGCTTAAGCTGTTCTGTCTCTTCCCCCAGAAGAAGCAGCTAACAGTGCAAGTGTCCTGGACACTGACTTCTCCAAAAGGCTCCAGAGGAACTCAGGAAAAGCCCAACAAGGACATGAGTCCATTTCAGCTACAGACTGCACAGAAAGCTGTAAATGGAAACAGATGTCCCTAATGTTTATGGAAAAGTGACAAATCACCATCTCCTACAACATGGCAGATGGTCTGCACAGACTGCACCAAGTAGATATATAAATTGCCATAATGAAAATCATCTATATTATTTCCTGCATTAATCAATCTTAGAAGTATACGATAAAATATTTTTTCAAGAGAGGGACTTGAGAATATACTGAAAAGAATAAACCCCAAAATTACCAAAAAACCCAAACGCAGCAACGTAGCAGTAAAAATTTTGGCAGGTTATGAGTATAACTTTAAATATCTATTGAACTTTTAAAAAAAAAGTATTTGAGAAACTAGGTATTCATATGCATAGGAATGAGTAATTATAATAAATTTTCATTAAATACAGACAAATATGAAGTTTGTTTAAAATCAAAGATCACCCTGTTTATAGAATACAAAAAACTAAACCAGATCCAGCAGCTGGTGAAATATTGTAAAAGTAATAGTTTCAAAACAGAAACCACATTTTAAGAATAAGATTTTTGGTTTTATACTTGCAAGTGAATTGTGTTTATGTGGCACTTCAATTGTTCGAGCACAGGAACTACCATTTATTGAGAGCCTAGGATTAGTTACTGAATTAACTAGAGCCTCAAATCTATAAAAACAGTAACTGAAAACAGCAGTGATACAGCTACACTCCATAACACAGCTCAAGTACAGAAACAGAGATGACCACATCCTAAACCTAAGGAGCTTTGCTTGTTTCTACAGACATCACTGCAGGTTCCCAGAAGCAGACAGTGTTACTGAATTGCAATAAACTATCAGAAGAAAGGTACTTCAAGGATGACTTTTGCCAATTTTAGATATCTCTTACTCAATTCTTTGCCTGACCTACTACAAAAGACTATCTCTCATAAAGCATGTGTATGACTTAGCAATGAAGATATATTCCTTACAGGCTATTAGTCTAATGGGATTCACAAAAAAATGGTATAGCATTCCAGAAAAAGTAGAAAATTAGGAACAAACGTAGCCTGGGCTTTAATGGGTAAGCAACAAAAATTCTGGTATGACTGCTACTGTGGAGATCTGCCTTGTTATCTGTAGGGATTATACTGACCAGATAAAATTACATCCTTGGGAAAAGGTGGGGAGTGAACCTTTAAAGGTTATGATAGTTAGGAAATTATAAATGTCAAATAACCTGAAGATGACATAAAGGTAACTGTGAATATCGAGCTAAAGGAAAGGTTTGTGAACAAGGAGAAACCAGATTATTTTATCTGAGAACAAACTGTGACTAGCAGTATGCAGAGTCTCTAGGCAGAAGATCTCTGAGCAAAGCTATGCAAAATAAAGTTTAACTTTATAGCAGAAACTTGCTTATTATTTTTTAATGACTTGTATCATGACAGGTCTTTCAAACTTTTCAGATGTATCAAGGGAGGGAACACTGCTCTTGCTTTTTCTACTGAATAAACAGCAAGGGAGGAGGGAAGAGAAGAAGTAACAAGTGAGAAGGGAAGAGAAGAAAGCAGTGTAACAGGAAGGAAGTGTGTCTGATCTCTCTACTGACCTCTTGAGAGAAGTCAGACTGAAGGAAGGAACAGCTCTAATCTCCATCAGCTGGGATGCAACAGCAGAAGTGGGACTAGTTCTATCAACATGGGATTTGTGCTGAAGGAACAAGCAAGAGGAAACAAATCACATTCCAGTCTCTATCACCAGCTAACACTGCTGCTGTTACCACACCACCTCCTCATCACAATGCTGCTATAAAGCAAGGAACTTCATTGTTAACACCAACAGAACAAGTTATTGCCCATTCCGTACCAGGCAGAGAATGTATAAAGGCCCAAACTTCATCGACAGTCCATACTGAGGGGTCGGTTTGCACCACTGGTAACAGGTCGATGCTCTCCGGCATCTTCCGCATCCGAAGCTCCCGAAGCTCCCGCTCCCTCTCCCTCTCACTCTGCCTCCGCAGGCGCGTGGTCATGGCCGTTGGAACAGCATCTTCACGAGGAGCCAGATCTTCTTCTGCAGATGGATAAGTAATGGGAAGCTGGAAAACGCAGTACAGACACACTACAGTATTAGGCTTTATTTGCGATTCCCAAAGCAATGCCATAGTTTTAAGCAAATATTCCACAGACCTGTCTAAAAAAGTGATCTCGTGACGCCCCCTCAGGGCCGCTCGGCCGACGCCCGCGTCGCCCAAGACTTTGGCTATCTGACTTCCGATTCCAACGACTGGTCTTGTCTGATGGAAACAGCCCAAATTTCTTAGTGCAACTAAGGCTGTGCCTAAAGAAGTGAGATATATTCAATAACACACTAGTAGTTTCTTGGACTGAATTCAATCAAGTAACCATAAAATCACAGTGTTGTAGAAATGCTGATTAATTACAACAACAGCTGTCCAGAAATACAAGAGAAAGGTATCTCAAAGGCCATTTACTCAAAACCCTCATCTCAATGCGGGATCAAGTACATCTAGATTACCCCTGGAAGATGTCTGTCCTTCCCACTCTTAAAAATTTTCTATGATAGAAATACCTTTGTATTTTATCACCTAGTACAGTTCTGCTCTGAAATGTCCACTGAAAATCTAAAATCACATTGTATTTTCTGGTTCAATTTTCTCTACCTAGCTGATACCCAGTCAAAGGAGGATAGAGGCAAAATTCCCATGTTAAGATTGAAGGGCTAAATCCCTTTAAGATAATTTTGTTTGTGGTGTCCCAAGAAGTACCAAATCAAAAATAGATATTCCCACTACCTAAATGGGAATGTAGCAGACATAACAGAAAGGTCCATCCAGAAACACTGATGCCAAAAGAAGAGCTAAGTGGTGACTAGAAATGGAAAACTATTCCCCATTTCTAAAACTTATGGTATTAAACATCAACTTTCCAGCTGTTATAATGGAAGACTTTGCATTCAGATGTTGACTGTGAATTCTTGCTCTCTCAATCAGGAGAGGTTAATCCATTAACCAGCTAATGATAAACAAAAACTACATGGAGTTACCTTTTAGCACAGGATGTGGAGCAGAATCTTTTTGACCGCAGAAACTTATTAGGATATCCCATTTTTCCACAAAATTCACACTTCAGGAGATCATTTTCAATTTCATCCAGCCCCTCTAAAGAAAGGAATGAGGAATAAAGAAATCAGTTTCAATGACACAAAATTATGTTCACATCTCTCACCTCAAGCAGGCAAAAGATCTTCAAATATTTAACACATTCAATTAAATACTTTGATTAACAGACAATTATGCAAAGCTAAGCAAGTCATAGATTTCATTCTGTCTAGAAAAGATCTTGAGCAAACTGAACCTTAATGAACCTTCAATTAAGTTATTCAATGAACTTAAATCAGTTTTTTGTTGAATTTCAAGCCATCCATGAGCAGGTCTGCCCCCAAACATAGCGAGCAATTAAAAAAGAAGGGTTACAGTCCTCATGAATTGCTTTATAAAGAGTTCATTAAGAGAACCAGGCCTTCCACAGTCTAAATGCAAACTCTACTGTAATGACATAATGAATTAACCTTTTAAAGTACTTTCTTTGAATAAGCAGCTGCTACAACCAAAGGGACTTCTGAATGCAAGGAAAACATTGAATCTTGAATATATATAACATTCAATCTATGAAAAAGATAAGCTGCATGCAATAAAGAAAAGGATTATGGCATATGCTGATTTGTAACTTATAGTTACAGAGTATTTTTCTGTTATTGGTGAGATGGCCTTTTACCTGCTCTACAAAAAGCACTAGTGCAGCAAACAGCTGGAAATACTGTGAAGGGTATTTGAAGGGTGTTCCTACCACACACACAATCATACCCTGGTTTACTATCAGAAAATCTCTCTACTCAAATTCTATGCATGTGGATGTGTCTCGATGTTGGATGTTTCTACCAGCTAATCTAATGAGTAGTTACAAATTCTCTACATAAACCTAACACCAGCTGTCAGGAACAGTAACTAAAACCAAAACCATGAACGTTTGAATAATTCCACAAAACAGACAAGCTGTCTGAAATCTGAGACACAGCATAGTGTTAATACTGAAATGAAAATTGAACTAACATCTAGTGAAACGAATTAAGGACAAAATAACTGCTGCAAAGAGTTTTGATACGGAAGAGGGAATAGAACTATTTTAAGAGAATGAAAGAAAGAGTTGCATTAAGACAAATTTCAACAGATCACCAAAAACAGCTCTGGTGCAATAAGATACAAGCTGTGGGAAAGAAAACCCAGAGATGGCTAAAAAATTCTCAACTTTCAAATCTTAGATGAATTTATACAAATATGTGTGTTCACAGATTAACCTGGCTTTTCTGGGGCAGGCCACAGTTTGATTCCCATTTCATAGCACACAGAACTAGAGGGGGAAAATGGGCATTTAAACAAAAACTACAAACCTTCTGCAATCATGTCCTCTATCTCTGTGTCTGATGAGTTGTCTGCATGTTTTGTGTTCTGCAAGTCTGATTCAACACACACCACGCTCATGATCTGACCCTCCACCAGCAATCTCTTCTCTGCAGGCTGTTCCACCAGCAAAGATGAACGACTGACCTATTGCAATAAAAGCAAAGCAACAGTGAGTAATTAACATTATTCACAACAGTGACTAATTAAAAACAGTATTTGTGATTTAACAGTTGTAACTGAGAGGATGATCAGTTCCTACTCCATATCAATGAATCGTAATTATATCGTGCCAAAGCTCATTCCTCAAACAAATTAAGACTCGCTCCTGCTCTGCAGAGTTTGCAATTATATTTAACAAAGGAAGAAACACATTATATCTACAGAAATGAAGGAATGGGAAAGTGAGACACACATTAAATTAGTAAGACGGGTCTTAAATTGTCAGTTTGTGATTTATAATTTTCAACAGTAGTTCTTACCAGACACAGCACTAATTACATGTAGCCCAGCTACGTGCTTGCCAGTGCTCGAAAAAACAAATTGTAGCATTTTAGAATTTTAACATAGTCTCAGCTCTGAGGTTTAAATTAAGGTATCACTTAAATTGAGGGATCTAGGAGACACACAAACGTAAAAAAATTATTCCAAATGGTAGCCTAAAACCACTCTCTGTAGTTATCTTCAGATATAGCCTACTACTCAAGTCACCAATCAGTAGAGAAAAGGTCAAAACCAACACCTGAAACATAATTCAAGATCTAAATACCTACTAGCCACAAATAACAACATTCTTACAAAGATTTTATGTCGAAGATTAGTAGTAAAAAATTCCTAGCAACTTTTAGACTTACAGGGAACGGCTCCAACCCCTCCTGAATCACAAAGCCTTCGATGACATGGGTCAGGATCTGGGGTTTAACAATAGCCTGTGGAGGTTTATTTTCTAGGCTGGGAATGCTATTGGGCATGGATGTGCTGTTGCTCCTTGTCGTTGCTGCTGGAAGCAAAAGAGGTGGTGGTGGAATAGAGGCATGTGAAGGATCAGATGGAGATTTAATTACTGAGGCACTGACTGATGATGTCACTGAAGGCAGTTCCCCGTGTTCTGCAAAAAATAACAAAGCATGGTATGTTTTATCACCTATGTCCAACCATGTGCTCAGAATTCTGGAAGAAAGAGGTGATAATCCCCAAGACCCATCTCTGCATCCATCAACCCCTAACACAGGCTCTTCTCTAGGCTTTACAGATTCCACTTTTAAAACTAGATGGTTTATCTTGACAGACTATTCCACAAACACACCCTCTTCATGCAAACATTTTCCTTTACTCAGTACCTACTAACTACAAGCACAGTTGGCCATTAGTTACTTACACAAATCACAAAGCCAGAAGCCACCTTAGTATGGCATTTGTCCTCACCTGACAGAGGATCTTCTGAATTAAGAGCCTCTCCATTGCCCAAGGTTATGGCTGGTGGAGACAAGGTGGGTGGTGTAGGTGTTCTTGCCATGTGGACACAATCTGAGTCCTCGGGCATCTCCTCTTCACACACATTCTCCACTTGGTAAATCTGCATCCAACAAACTATTGCTTTAGAGAGATTTCCATTCTATCTTAATACCTTAAAAGAGTTGCATAAATACAGTTTTAAAAATAAATTACCAGTTAAAATACGTTAATCTTTTAATAAAATACTAGTTTCCAAAGTGCATACCAAACAATGAACTCTGAGGACATCACAATGAGAGTAAAATTAAAGTATTTTGTTACAAACAGCAATATATAAAGCACAGTTCTCCAATCAAACAGACCAGAAAACTTGACTTTTTCAGTATCTTACGTGTATAGTTTACTGTATTTTTATTTTCACATACATTTGATGTTAAACACATCTACAAAATGCAAGTTTAATGACAAGTCTGCAAATTGTTCTATCTTATACAGCAGTGTAATCAAACTGAGTATTTCAGAAGAGTACACCAAGACTATCAAGCATTAGTGGTTATAAGAGATTTTAAGGTCTTTTCTTCAAAAGTATTGAAATAAATTTACATAAATTCCTGACATTCAGTTTAGCAGATTAAAATGTAAAACACCACCCTGTCAAAAGCAAACCTGGCTTCTACTCTCTAGCCCAATTTTCTCATGAAATATCAGAGCTGACATTATTACCCTCTTAAACTAAAAGAACAGCACACCTCCTTCCTTAACCTGTTGATAGCCTCAAAAAAGCCTACAAGATCTGCTGATTCTTTTGTTCAACTTCATCTCATTAGCATTTTACCACTAAGGCCCAGAAACGCCATCTTAAATGTCAGCGTTATTTGCATATAATTTTATTTTCCTGTACATGATTTTAATCCAGTGATTGAAGCCAAAGCCTTCAATTATGAACTGCAGACTTCTGAGACAAATACTGAACCAAATTAAATCGCGGTGATGGGTACAGCAACAAAATTCCCCTATTCTTTTATGAAGAGAGTATTTTTAATGTTAGTACAAAAGTAATTATCCAGAAACCTGTCATCTTAATAACCTGATATGCACCTTCCACCTAGTACAGTTGATTCTCCTAATCAAAATCTATTTGTATTGAGGTAAAAGCATACAGTCCACACATCGCATTTACCAAATTCTTTACGTAAGCATTGTCATATATTTACTTACAATTTTTAACTTCAAATACATTGTAGTTTCATTAAGAAACAATATTTTAGATCTTAAATTTGCACTTTCATGATTACTGGTTGATATTCTTGACTGATGATCCGTTACAAAAAGCCAACAAAAAACCCCGAAACCAAAACATGAAACAGAAGCAAAATGTCTATTGTTTTCTTAAAACTCATTTCTGTAATCAACAGGTTTCTTGTCCTCTGTCTACCACCTGATTTACTTCCCTTTGAAGTCAACGGGCCAGACTCCCAGCTCTGGAGAAGCCTAGGGAATGAATAAAGAATGCAATGTTATCACTCACCACTGGAGTTTCAATCGGAACCGAAGGCTGAACCTGCAGATTTACTGCAACAGTCTGTGGTGGTGGAAGAGTTTGAAATGGCAGCTGGACCAAAGCTTCCGCAGCAGGAAGTTCTTCCTCAGAAACCAAAGTGTTTTGAACCAAAACCTGGCCCTGGGACAGAATTTCGGGCTGCACTTGTAAAGACTGCACAGACTGCAAGGGCAGCGGTTGAATCTGGGTTGAGGATGCCGAGAGCTGAGGAGGAGCTGCCAGAGGGATGGGAGCAGATTGCAGAGCTGGATACTGCTGGTGTGGCGTGGAGGACACGAGCTGCTGGCCCGGGGAAACCAAGCTGGGTGGCTCCACGGGCCCGATGTGCACGGCGGGCGAGGGCGGGAGCGGCAGGTGCGGCGGGAGGCTGAGCGGCTGCGATGGCCGCACGGGGTTGCCGGCAGCCGCCTGGGGAGCGGCCGGCTCGGGCTGCAGAGCCGCCGGCACCAGGGAGCTGGCCTGGGACTGGATAAGGGCTTGAGGGTGAATAATTATGGTGGGTGACTGACTAGGGGAATGGGACGGCGGAGGGGATACCACCACTGACTGCTGAGCTGACTGGGATGGGGTAGGAGAGAGCGTGAGAGGCGGAGGATGGATGTGGATAGGGGAGCAGTGGGACTGGACACTGCCGGGAGCCGGAGGCAGCGCGTGGCTGGGGAGGGGCAGACAGTGCTGGGATGGAGGCGGTTCCTGGCCCGGAGGAGTCTGAAGTGCAATGGGCTGGACTTGCTGCTGCTGCTGCAGGATCAGCTGATGATGGGAAATCTTTGGAGGTGGCGAATGAAGTGGGATCTGCTGATGTTTTACTAGAGAATGAGGTTGCAATGGAGAATATGAAGCTGTGAAGGAAGGGAAAAAAAGTGACAATTAGTATTTATTTCTTCAAGTTCTGAAAATATTATAAAATACCTCAAAAATTCTCACTTTAAAGATCAGCACAAATTTTAAACACTTTTGATATTTGTTTAGAAATATCTTCTTTGACAGCATACAGAACACAGGAAAAATTTATTAGGGGAGTATATCAATTTCCAAAGCAAAATGCAGCAATGAACAAAGGAATATGGCTATGCTTTTTACATATATGTACTTTCTACGAAGAAGTATCTAAACTTATCTTTTTGGTGCTAGGTCTGAGATTACTGCTGATCCAGCCTTATTTAAGAATTTCATTCAATTTTAAATGGATTTAATGTTTGCTTTGAAACAGACTGGAATAGAAATGATAAGCACATCACAATCAATAGGATTTGCTGATAAGTGCTAAGGTAAATTTTAGATAATACTATGTTAAGATACTAAATAAAATTCAAAGAGTTCAGTATAAATTTAAACCATTGAAAGCATTTGCCTGAACTTGAACACAGCAACTGAGAGGTACAAATCTAAAAATAGTGCATCTTCCAGAGAAATCACCTTTAAGTGAACCAGTGACTCACCAGTCATTTCTTACAGCACACACACATACTGTCTTCCACATGCAAACCTCTTCTTGCTTTGTCTTGTCCACTTGAGAAACAACTCATTTGTGTAGGTTTTTTGATTTGTTCTCCTACTAAGGACCGACTTTTTTCTTAACAATGTGAGTTCTGAGAGCATTAGGGTTCAACACCTCCAGAATGTCTGCCTCCAAGTCCCACTTTTTCTCTAAAAGCTGTCATTAAGCCAAGCTACATTCCACAGAATTCAGACCAACTGTCTAGACTACCATCACTTTTTCAAAATAAGAAAGCTAAGATGCAAATATGCTGCATGCAGTGTAAGTTCCTCTCTAACCAAGTGCAGGTTATTTTGATTTATCTCAATACAAAAGACTGAAATTCTGAGCATTGTTACCTAAGGGTTTATAAAAGTACTTGATATAAGACCATTCTCATGACACAGAAAACACAGGGAAAAAAAACCAAACCACCAACAAAATGGATTTTGATGGGAGCAAGAGGCTTGAGGTGTTTTCAGCCCACATTTTGCTGCCCAGAGATGGGATGGCATGTCCTGACAACGAACATATAGAGACCAGGAATGAGAATCATGTTTATACTGTGACTCAACAGGGTATTGCAGTTGCTTGTTGCTTGTATTGTGAATTAAGAAAATTCCTGCCTCTGCTTAATCAAAATCCTGTGCAACATCCAATACCAACAAATAAGTGAATTTACTAATAAAATTTGAACTCTATTCATGTGGAATATCTATAATAACATGGCCAGAGAGCACTGAACTCTGACAGAACTGTGATATACAAATTAGTTTTAACTAAAATAACTTTCCCCCAGCCCTGTTTTTATCCCACCTGGTGCTATTAAGTGGTGTATGCTGGATGTCCGTGTGACCGGCGTACTCCGACACTCCGGAGCTGGGCTCTCGCCTTTCCTATTGCTTTCTGAGGGATCTGGCTGGCTGCCCTTGGAACTGCTGACAGGTTTACTGGGGCACAGGGACTGAGTTTGACTGCTGCTCTTTGGTGGGCCATTCTGTGAACTTGACAACACACCCAGCTTCTGACTGCGCAACGTCAAGTTCTGAACCTGGGAAATGAGCAAAACATGAAAGAACCCAAACTCTATAAATATCTATGAGAAATATCAGGCAAAAACAGAAAAAAAAATTACATTTTGTAATGCTTCTCATCCCATGTGATCACAAGAAGCTAAAAATCTGCATATCAAAGTATCTTTAAAGCCATAAAATTTAGAGAAGGATAAGGATCTTTATTACTTCAGTGATAAATACAGAAGTCTTTTTTCCCTTATTGGATTTTTAAAAGAAATGGAAATTGTTAATTAATTTGAATTAAAACTTTTATTTTTCTCTTTTATTGTGCCTTCAAAGTAAGTGAGACAAGGCATCTTAAGCCAAGGCAATTTTATTTTTTACACAGACACTGCAAAAGTGCAGTGGTCTGTGAGTGAGCTTCCAGACACCAACATAAACCAGAGCCTTGGGTGGTCAGTGGGACCAGTCTCCTCTGCTGTGTGTTAACAAAACTGAGACCTTTGTTTCTACACCAATATTAACCTCCCTTCTCATCATGATACCTCCAGTGTCACATGAAACAAAAGGTTTGCTTTCTGAAATGTAAATCAGTCGGGGATCATTTTCTCTGAAGTCTGTTTTATCACACCCAGATTCTGTACATAATGATCCCAGATCTCCAATCCTACGTGCTGAGCTAAAATTTCATTTTCAAGAATAATGCCTACCCTTGAAGCACTAATTTACATCATCTTTTGCATGAAAAACAGAACTAATTATTATCACCATCTCCTATTTTGATTACCTAATCCCTTCCTCACTCAACAGTTAGTACCTGTGTAATGAACAGCTAGTTTACATTTCACTTCTCACTGCTCTGTGTGTCACCACAGGGCACATTCAAACCCAAAACAACAGTACTTGTTTCCTCACTGGCATGCAGGAGGCATTTACTGCCATCCTGCCCCAGTGAGCATAGGTCAACCTTCAGCACACCTTCACAGGTAAGGTGACTCAGCTAGAGTTTGGCAGAGCCACCCCAGCACCTCATCTGCTCTCTGGTCTGGGGTGAAAGGAAAGCTCGAAAAACTTAAGCACAGCATTTCCTTACTTTTCAGTTTTGTCCCACTTGACTGGGCAGACCTTTAGTAAGTTCACACAAGCTCACCTGAGTAGCTGCAGACTGACATGAAGATGAGGATGAGGAGACAACAGGAATGTCAGACTGGACAGCAGCCACAGTGGTCGCAGGAGTAAAAATAAGCTGTTAAGCAGGAAAAAAATACATGGTAACAGACTGAAATTTTTAAAATCTGTGAAAGAAATGCAGTATCTTAAAGAGATACATAACTTAGGCTGGAAGATGTTGGAAGATTTACTTTTTTACTTTTAATTTATTTAAAGAACTATTTATTATATTAATTCAAGTAAACAAAACTAAAAGAGAATAATGTAAACCACATATAGTAATATATTTGTTCTGTATATTGAGAAATACCTTTGAGATAAATAAACACATCTATGATCTTTAATACAAGGACTTAAGAGAACTGTCCCTTCAATACTACAAATTCGTGAAAAAAAGGAACAGCCCAATATCTACTATATTTATGAAAGAGAGCTTAGATCTTCCAGTAGGGACAGACCAAAGCCAAACTTCTTAAGGACTGTAATCAAAACTTACCATCTGAGCTCGCAGATACATTTGAGCCTGGCTTGCACTCAGGGTGGGAGAGGTGCTGCCCAGCAACATCGTCTGTTGGGTGATGCTGCTGCTGGTGGTGTTGGAGGTCTGAGAACGGCTTATTATCTGTGCAGGTGTAGGAGAGGTGGAGAGGTTAATCTAAGGAAACAAAAATATTCCTTCTGTCATGGAAATTCCGTCACCCTAGGGTCTAAAGCCAGAAAGCCTTTGACAAAAATGGCAGGGGCAGTTGGAATCTCTGAACTGTAAAGACATCAAAAATATATTGAGCCAATCGCCATAAACTGGATTCTGGCAAGATTGTACATTTTTATCCTTAAACTGCAAGCAACCACTTTGCAGTAAATAATAATAAGCAGTTACGAGTATAAACAATGATAAAATAAAGTCTGTAAAATATGCCTCACAGAAATATACATTTACTGAATATGTAAAATGAGCTTTCCATATTTTAAGAAAACACCTGAACTTTAATATTTAAGATCTTTAAATGTTTATATTAACTGCCTGGACTGGTATCTTCTATTATGCAACCTGATCAGGACACTTCTTTGTGCCACCACATATGGACTTTCAATCCTCATTTCACATATGCACACTGAAAAATGACTGAAGACTAAAACCTTCTCCAATTTCATATTAAATGCTCCTCAAGAACTACTCTTTAGCATCTTCTTAAAAGAAGAAGCTGTTGTGGGTTTGCTTTTTCTTTTTTTGTGGTTTTTTTTTTTTTCTAACCAGTCTAACAGAGTTAAGTGCCCAGCTCTTTTTCATCACTTACTTAAAAAATTTCCTTGAAAAACCCCAGCCCAATTATTTTGTTAGTTTAACATCAGACATCTTAATAGACTTTCCCTCCTAAATTTAATGAATGAATGGTTTTACTTCTAACAACTGTAAGCCAAGCCAAGCTATGGGAGCTTAAAAAAAATACACAGTTAAATCACTGAAGCTATGCACTGGAGTCATGAACAGCTTGAGGGTGTGATTAATAAGCAGGATGTCTGTAGGACTAACAAATCCTACTTCAGACAACTGTACAACTGTACAGAAGAGACTGTGCATGTCTGACAATGGCACTTAAAGAGATACAGCATGAACTGAACACAGAGCCGCTCACAACTGAAGGCTGAGCATATGCCTAGAATATGGTAAGTGAAACTGCAAAAATGATGCATGATAAAAAGATGATAATCAATAAAAGAATGAATCCTATAAACATTTAATCAGTTTCATAAATATATGTGAGCACTGACTTGGATTCTTCATATTTAGTGCTATTTAATCCCTGATCACACGGTTACGATTTTCGCCTACAGTAGTGCCCTGAATAAAGAAACTTATGTAGAAAATCCAGTAAGAAATCATGTAAGAGATGAGAGCTCAGGGAGTGATTTCTGCAGGAGTTTGAACAGCCACTGGTGCTTGTGGAGTGAGCAGCTGCCCCTCAGAACATCAAGAGGGGTCTGGGACTGGGGAAGCCAACACTGGCCAGCAACAGTCACACACAGCACCCAACACATACTACAGAGTCATCATACTTATGTTCACTGTGTCTGTAGTACTAATTTTAACAATACAAGCTGAAATGGTAAAATATTTTCTGATTTTCCCTGTAGCCATATAACAACCAAGCAGGGTTGGGAATGGAGGGAGGGCTTGGTGCAGTTACGTACCGAGGTCTGCGACATGCTTGACTGCTGAGTGACACTCCCAGTGGGGGAAGTACATTGCCTCCCACCTGACAGGCTTGCCTAAATAGCAAGAATATGTGTCAAATAGTGAAATCAGAAAGTGCTTAAGTGATGTTCATTTTATTGCATAAACCATCAGAAACAGCCCTCTCTACCGTCACCTTTTCTCTGAGTTAACAATAAGAATGCTTTACTTGGTGGAAATAGTTTTCAGCAAAGTGCACTCTGCATTATGGGATGCTACCTGCAAGGTGCTGAATTCCTTGAAGTCCTACCAAATTTCAGGCATATAATTCTTTCAGATCAAGAATTGAAGATAAACAATTAGAGGTAAAGTCTGCCAAACTGCTACTGACGGAGGTAAGTGATCACCTCACTACCTATGGTGCTCCGAACTTAAACTGAGTTACCATTAAAAACTGTCATTATTAAAACCCATGTCATAATTTTAATGTGATTAGAATCTTCTAAAAATGAAACAAACTTTATAAATGCTGTAGAGAACAGCCTCATATTCTGGAATCGTAACTTATGTATGCACATCTAGTGTCTACCAGTGGATGCTATTCCAGCCCTTCAGATGAATAACAGGGACAGTGATTTAGGTTTCTGTATGAACAGAACCAAAACTTCTCAGCCTTTCCCAACCCGATTTTCTTCGCTCTGTCTCAGTAACTGTATATCCACATAGAAATCCATCACAACAAAAAAGACAAATTAACGTATTACCACAATCTAATGAAAAAGGTAGAGAAGAAAAAGCCAGGAGCAAAAATGAGTCAGTCCAGTTCTGACACCAAGCAGCCATATCCCTGAGGTCTTTAACTCCATTTAGCATTTCCCTGTGTAAAATCATTAACAACCACCTCTCTCTGCAAGATCATATTCACTATCCAAGGCCAGCTGATGTCAAAGGAAATCTTGCCACTGCTTCAATTCAAAATGGGTCTCCTCAAGTGATCACTGATGTTAAAAGCTTTGTTTCAGATATGAAATGTCATTTACCTCCTACATTTTCACACTCAGGGTTAAAATTTAATTTTGCCATTACTTATTATGCAGCCAGATGTGAGGCAAACCACTAAGATGCCAGATGTTCATTATTTTTTATTTCACTAAGATACAATGCTATTCATTGCTTCCCCCATAAACTTTCAGAGAAAATCATGGGATGAAGATTGAAGTAGTCTATTTTTAATATTTATTTTATTACTGCTTGATGATTTACATGATGCATTATAATGTATGCAATAAAGCATGGAATGGTTGCCTACTGGAGCATCTATACCACTGGACAAAATCCTCCAAACAGTTTGGAGGATGATACAAATTAAAATAACAATGTCATTAAAATATAACAGTGAATTATCATGAGGCATTAAGCTCAGGCACTTAAGCTGTTATTACATTTGACAAAGACTGTAGCCCTGCTCTAGATAGTACACGGTTCTTTTTCAGCAATCTTCACTCTCACCTGTGGAACAGTTGCCAGACTCTGAAATTGGGTACTGCTTAAGTGCTGCTGCTGCAGAGCAGCAGTCTGCAGCATTAGATGCTGCTGTTGGGCTGCATACATCTGCTGGAGGTACTGAGCAGCTGAGCTAGGAGGACGATGCAAGGCCTGCTGAATAACCTGTGATGAATCAGTAGGTAATTAATTACAATTACAAAGCACACACCATGCTGACATGATGTTGAAGTTTACCCTTACAAGGAAATAAAACCAAATAAATTTTTTTTCACACCAGTTATGTAATACTGAACTTGCACCCTCACTGTTCTTGACCAAGTCAGAGTATTGTCAACATGAATATATTCACTTTCTCAAGGACAGCCTGACAATACATCATCATTCCCAACACATCATCCCAGACTCTCAGCTGCTTGTCAACACATCCTACATCATGTTCTGCTTTTTGAGAGATCAGAATAGTGTGTGAGAAACCCAATTATCAAACACAACCGAATGGACTGTACAGAGTTCAAGGAGACCTAATTTCAAGAACAGCAAGAGGAGCCTGGATCCCACACAGCACTTACACCCACACAAATATCTTGGATCCCTGTAGTCAATATTGGTCAAACAGCTTTATTTTGCAAAGGTTTATGTTAATAATCCACATCCTCAGCAAATGGTGAACAAACCGAACTTTCTGTCATAGCATTTCCCCCTCCCTTATTTGGGAGACAGGCCTACCCTGAACTATCCTTGAGTGGTCTGATACCCTCCAGTAAACATCTCCTGAAAACCAGCAAGTCAGCAACTGAGAAAGACAACAGCAATTAGGAGTGAAAAGTTAATCCTGTGTAAAGTACTGCACAATGCCTCTATTTAGAGCAATGCTCTGTATAGGACAGGGAGGAGGACCCCAGAGCCCAGTACCTGGACAGCATGTCTGTCAGAGCCGCTGTAGACAGAGATCTGTGGCAGCGGCGTGCGGGAAGTGGAGGTGGTGGTGACGGTCGTTGTGGATGCAGAACATGTCGTTGTGTTGGGTTCATTCTCCATAGTTGTGCAGCGTTCGTCCAGCCTGGCAGGAGTGACACAAAAGTGGCTCACAAACAAGGCCAGAACACGCTGATTTTAATGCAAAAAATTATGCGTTGCTAGGACAGAATAATGAATAATTTTCAAATGGGTAAGTTTCACAGAATCACAAATGGTTTGGGTTGGAGGGACCTTAAAGACCATCTTGTCCCACCCCCTGCCATGGCAGGGTCACCTTCCAAAACACCAGGTTGCTTCAAGCCACATCCAACCTGGCCTTGAACACTTGCAGACATGGGGCAGCCCCAGCCTCTATGGGCAACCAGTGCCTCACCAGCCCTATAGTAAAGAATTTCTTCTTAATATCTAATTTTAGTTTGTAGTATTTGCTATTACTTGATGCAGTCTCTTGAGAGATATAGTTATAATCTTCTAAGATCTATAAAAAGTAGCAATAAAGAACCAATTTAGGAATACATCCAAGATTTCCAGCCAGCTACACAGGACCAGTACCACCTCCCTCACCCCCACAGCTCAGGACTGAAATTGGTGGCTGACCCTGGACACCGAACAAAACCTGCTCTTGGCAAAAATCACCAATGAAATGTTCTGTTTGGGGAGAGAGGGAAAGGATACAGGAAAAAATCATTTTAGCAGCAATACCTCACACAACACAGCAAGAACCAAGGAAGAAACTATCTATTTAAGCACCTCAAATGATCTTCCCCAGTCTTATGCAACTTCCCTCTGTTGCAGAGCACAAAATGTCATCTTTAAAACTGAAATGAATCACAAACCTCAATATATGTTATGGGGGTGTTTACTGCAGTTTCTTTTTCAGTCTTTATATGATGATTAACAGGAAATAGCATAGTTGCTGTTTATTGCTTTCAAAAGGATGCCAAAAAAAGGGAGGGTTGAGATGTGTTTCCTTCTTACCATAAAGAGGGGCTCAGAGAAATAATCAGAGAGAGCTGCAATGTACTAGAAAAAAAGCAGCTTTGCCAGTTCTTAACAAACCGTCCATTGGATGCTGCATCAAAAGGGAACATAATCAGGAGTTTCAACTCACACAGCTGGAAGCAGAACAGGACACTGCCACGCTGCCACCCTCAGCTCCCACAACGCGACTACTCTACAAGCAGAGGGCTGCACATGATGCTGCAGTTCCTGAGGACCTGCAACAGCTAAACTTTAACAGATACACGGTCACCTAAAGACCTCGTGCCTACCCTTGCACTGGACACTTGCATGGACTTTGCCATCAAAGAAAATTCGTGGTAATAAAGGATACTTTAAAAGCAGAGATCCCTGCTATTAGAACTGAAGAAAAAATATGATTTGTTGTTAAAAAATCAGTTCTGTTGTGCATTACTGATGTCTATCTACATCAGGGCACAAGTTAACACACACGGGTTCCCACTCCAACTGCAATAAACCCAGCATCATTCCTAAAACCACTTTACATTAATTTCACATCATGAAAAGTATCTTAAAAAAAACAAAAGTCCTGTGTCCTCCAGTGGACATTAAAAGTACCTCAAAATATTTACACCTACAACTTGTCTAGCTGGTTTTTGCAGAGTTATGCAACCAGTTAAATTAGCTTAAAACAACATTAGATGTCTAATTTCCTTCATTCTCGGCCATGTTTTGGGTGTGTTATGAGAAAGACGTGCAACGCGTCCCATTTAATAAATACTCTATCACAAGTTCACTCCAAGAGAGCCGTTAATCCTTTAGCTCAAAATTATTTCAAAAATAATATCGCCATTGCTCAGGTTGTTCTCACAAAGGATGTACAATGAAAACAGTAAAGAGCTCCTAAATTTTTGCTCAGCATCTCCATCTCTCCTCCGACACCTCACCTCGAGCAGGCATCAGATGCTAACTTATAAGACAATTAATTTTGTTTAATAATGAAGACCTTGCATTGATGCTCCCTGAACAACTTTAACTCAAAACAATCTCTGTAAGGCAAAGTAAGTTTTAGAAAACACACTGACATGAAACAACCACTACGCATTTAAGTGAGCCCAAAATACAAAGCACAACAGAAAACTATATTGAAAATATGTATTTATTCAAGCAGTAACAGTACAAGACACCACATAACTTCAAGTTACATTGTGCATAAGGTAAATATTTCAAAGTTTTGTTCCTTTATATTTTTCTTGGTCAGAGCAACCACCTGAAGTAAAAAAATACCTGCTATTCTATACCGATTAACAAACTACCCTCACAGTGGACACACAAATGTCATTACTCATGTAGTGGAAAGTTTTGGTAAATGCCAGGGTAATAACAAACCCTGCTGACAACCCACATCCACAACCACAACCATCCACAACCACATAGTTTATTCTTTTTTTTTTTCCCCCATTCACAACCTTTCCCTGCAACTCCAAGGGGACAAACCACAAAAAACCCAAACTAAATAAAAATTTCCTCCAAGTCTAGCTCCTACAGTATTCGGTATCTGACAGAGGGTTAGGAAATAATAAAATAATAATAATAAAATAAATAACGAATGTATGCTCTGTTGGAATACCCCCCACGGCATGTAGAGTACCGGCCCCGCGCTGCGGGGCCCCGGTAACCCCTCGCCGGCCGCCCCCCGCCCAGGCCAGGCTGACCCACCCTCAGCCCCCGCCTC
>VZRQ01007363.1:689530-719671 GCA_013397975.1 Machaerirhynchus nigripectus | reverse complement strand
CGGCAGCACCATGTCGGCTCCGGGCGGCCTCGGGGTCAGCCTCGGCGGGGACAGCGCCCACCAGGTCCGGGTGAAAGCCTACTACAAGGGGTGAGTGCGGGCGCCGAGTCCCCGGGGGTGGCCGGGCAGAGAGGAGCGTCCGAAGCGGCGCCGCGGGTGTTCGGGGTACCCGGCACGGGCTCCCCTGGACGGACTCCCGTGGATACTTCTGGCTCAAGCCCTGGGTATCCCCTGACTTGCAGGGGAGGAGAGAAAGAGAGGAGGAAAAACACTCCACGACTAACCAGCCGTGCTGAAATGGATGTCAAGTGCAGGACTGGTGATGGGGTTCAGGGGGGAGGCCAGATACTCTCTTCTTCTGGGATGGCCTTGCCGGTGAACAAGGATGTGCCTGAGCAGCCTCTGCCCTGCTCACCCTGCTTCCCGGCACCCCCAGGCCCTGGCTGTCAGTAATAAGTACATATTCCTTCATAACACGCGCTAAAAGTCGTACTTGTTCGTACGTTCGGGGTCCAGCTTAAGTCCTGGTCTCTTTATGCTAAGTGCTGTGCAGGACTAAAGGAAGAGGATGTTTGTATGAAAATTTGTTTCATGGGTTTTTAGGCTGTTTGCCAGGGACCGAGCAATTTCCAAGGGAGTCTGTGAATGGTAACCCAGATGCATCTACTGTCAATTATGCTTCTACTGTTAGAAAAAAAAAACCAAAATACCAGGTGTCTGCGGAATAGAATCTGAATTTTGTGGGCCCAATTCAGTGGCTCTCCAGCAATAACACATAAAGCAAAAGAAACGTCCTGCCTTGAGTTCACAACACCCTATTAAATAGTAACAGTTACAGAACTTAATAAGTTTCACTGGCAAGCATTGCCAGTGGTTCATCGGGCCATTAAGTTTGAGGGGAGGTGATGTAAGCAGAAAACAATGTAGATTGCATTTTTGGATTAAGAATAATGCCCTTGATAGCTTCTTTCCAGTTATCTATGTTAAGCACAAGAAGAGGTATATCTCTAGCTGTGTAATTTTAAGGAGAAGTGTGGAAACCATACTGAACATTTGGTATTTGCTGCTGTGTTTGGTTTCTGGCTTGTGTCTGCTTTGGGGCTTTTCTTGACAGAAGTCTGTAGAATTTACTGTAGAGACTGGCACAGTCTGTGGCTTAAAGGACATGTGAGACACTGTCAAAGTATGTCAAAGAAATTCCGAGCTCTTTGTTTCACAGTCCCTTTAATCCACTTTTTCTTAAGGAAGCAAAGACGCCCCTGGCTATCAGCTGGCAGAAGTGTTCATTTGGTCAGACAGTGAACTAAAATGGGAACTGTTCTGGGTGGAGACCATTTACTTTTCTTCTGCTGTGTCAGTTTTAATCTTGATCATTTCCACGTGCAATCACATGGATCCTTGCTTTAGCACAGGGAGCCTGTGGAGCAAGAACAGGGAGGAAGCAGCCCAGGGATGTGGGAGTGAGGAAAAAATCTGCTGCATTGGACAGGAATGCTGGCTCATGACACTGGTAATAATATCCCAGGCACTGGAATGTTTCTTTTGAGTCCTGTCCATTGACTTTTTATCTGTTATCAGTTTAATAATGGCACTGAGTCATAGGGGGTGTTGGTTAACCATTGTGAATACCAACCAACTAACAAGCTGAATGCCTTAGTCATGATTTATTTTGAGATATAAGCAAATTATTCTCTCCACTTTCTTACAACAGAAAGTCTCAAGCCCCTTCTCAGACTTGCAGTATCAAGTGGGTATCAAAGCCAAACATTTTATCTGAGCTTACCCTGAAATGACTTGGAGACTGAGGACTGAATGCTGATACCAAAGGCAGCTTTTCCCCCGTTCTTCAAATAAACTGTCTCAGAGCTGGATCGAGGAATTAAAGGGAAACTGTTAATCAGGAAACATTAATCTCTTCTAATTTCCTTTTAATGGAAGCGTTTAAGTGGGTTGTAGAAGTTATTGGGAGAGTCTGGCTGGGAAGGTCTTTTCATCTTCCAAAAAGAGTTTCTGGTTAAAAAGAAAAAGAAACAAAAAAACCACCAAGCCAACCCAACCCAACCCAGCCACTTAGAAGCACAGATTTTTTCTTGAAACGTTTGGGAATCTGATAGTCGGGATACTTGCCTGGGGCAAAGAGCTGAGCCTGAATCCCCAAAACTTGGCTGGGTCTGGCCGGGAGCCCAATTGCTTTTCTCAGCCAAGACAAAGACTTCACACAGGACCCTTTGAAGAGTCTTTGTTTCATTGAACCGTACAGTGGTAATTCTTTATCTTAAATTCATGAAATATGTTAAAACAGGATGGAAAATTTTCCTGAAAATGAACAGAGATCATGAGAATAAGGAGATGGGGAATTCCCAGAGACTTTGGAATAAGGGCATTAAGTTGAGTTTTTCCAGGTATTTCCTTCTCTCAGGTAAACTGTGCTTATCTTTCACATAGGACTTATTGTTTAAAATGCTTAAAATAGTGTTACCTATTTTAAAGAGTTACTGTGATCTGTGCAGTGTGTGTAACAGAGGTTCCTGAGGCAGTTTTTAGGAGTTCACTATGTTACTCCAAACATGGGGTTTTTGTTGATGCAGTAACCAAGTATAGCAGCTCCCAGTGTATGGCACTGATCAGCATCTGTAATTACAACCATTTCAGTGCTCTGATGATATTCAAAGTTTGCCTTTTGTCTTACTTCATTTGCTGGAGATGCTTTTTGTCAGCAAGAAGTTGTTACATCGTTCATACATATGTTGTAGGCAGTAGAGAACAGGTAGGAATAATTCACTGCTCATGCTCAAGGAACCCTGTGGAATTCATGCTGATTTTAAAAAGATGCAAAACCAAACAGCTGTAATAACCATTTTTCTGTCATGATTAGAACTGCTAGCTTGTATTCTTTCAGTGCCTGACGTACATTTTATGCTGGTTTTAGCTATGTAGGCTGTAATGTAGGTTAGATTTTTAATAAAAAGGGGTAGATACCAATGCTTTGCCTGCCTTCAGTTTGATTTGGTTAAAATGAAGAACACACCTGACAGTCCTCTCATGATACATGTTAAACCTGCTTATTTTCTTGATTTCAATGTAGTTACATGAGTGGGAAAAGTGTGAGGAGAAAATAAATTTTAGCTGTTAAATCAAAGTGTATCTCCATAAAGATTTCCAGGAAATGTATTTGTTAATGATTTTTGAATTCTTGCATAATTTATTTTTATTTTTCTTGGGCACTTTATGATCAATTCTTCAGCACTTCTGTTGTTTATTGACAATCAAGTTCTTAATAGGAGAGTGTTCATCTTAAGAAGACTTTGGACTAAGCCTGTGAATACATTTTCCCTCCTTCTTGCTGTTTCAATACTGATTTGGCTTTCTGACAATATGTTTTTTCCAGAAGAGCAGACTTGCACGGGGGAAAGCAATGCTTTAAATGGTTGTGAATGGCAGTGGCTGCACCTCACGGTACAGAAATGACACTGACACAGCGGAATTCCCCTGGGGTGCTGTGGGGCTTCATTGCAGTGAGCTCTAATTAGACATTTTCAAAAGCCTTAATGACTGGCCCAGGTGTGTGATACATGCATGGATATGTAGGTAAAATGTATAATGGATCTGTGCATTTCCACATACATAATATGGAATATATAAGGCTGCAGGTGGAAAAGTCTAAAGCAGTGGTGTCTGTTCTTACAGGGTTGTTCTCTCACAGGCATTTAAGCTCAGTGAAAATGAGGTACAGATAATTAATTGTATTTAATTGTTGGCATTGGTTTGGGGTTTTTTGTGTTGGATGGTTCTTTTTTTGTTAAAGGACATTACAACTCTTGGATGATTTGTAAAAGAAAGTGAGGAAAGCTGTTTGATGTCAGGAAAGGTGGAGAATATGGTCTTCTAGATGTATTTAAAATATGTTCTCTAGTGTGTTTAGATTTACCATTTGCCTTTTCTCAGTCTTCCTAAGATTTATGTTTTACTGATTCTGATATTTGCAGGATATTGACTCAGACAGGCCTTCTAGTAGTATGCATAAAATTATCTTTATTAATATTTATGAAAGATAGAAGTGATAGCATTTTCAGTAAAAGTAATTCAGGACAAGTGCTGTCTTGTTTATTTGCATGTTTCCTACTCACAGCTCCCTGATTAAGACCAACTATAATAGTGCTAAAACAAATTGTAAAAAATCTGGTGCTTCCATATTAAGAGTTAATTGGCACCTCCAGATGTGGTGGTACAAATGTGTGCTTGAATCAGATTTTCTTCTCATTTCCTATGTGTGCCAAGAGGTGACAAATAAGGATATTTATTTCACCTTGTTAGAGATTTGTGACAAAAATGCTTATTCCAAGCAGTGCATAACCTTATCTTCATCACAAGGAAAGGCCTATTGTCCAGAAAATTTTTCCCATGTCACAGTAAAAGAAAACATTTTGTATCTTTAATGCAAGTCAGCAGGCTATGGTCCATTTTAACTTTCCCTTGTCCCTTAATTTGGCCTACTAACTTTTATTTAAAATGCAAAATTTTTTCTCAGTAGAGTTTAACTTCTTCTTGGCTTGAGTAAATCCAGGTTTCTCCTGGAGGAAGGCATCATCAGTGCTGTCAGGGGCAAGAAGTGTGGAGACATGAAGGTGTGACAGCAGAACCACTGTGAAAGTGAGACCTGTGTCAGCAGGAAACGTCAGGGTCATTAGTGGAGTTCAAATGGCAAAATAAAGGAGTAGGAAGACCTGTAACCTTTCAGTTCCTGTGTTTGTAGATATTGCTTGTGGAGCCTTGTTTATACTTAACATCATCTCTCTCTTTTGACATTGCTATTGGCTAGAGTTCTCTGAAAGACTGATTATTGTCTGCTGTAGCAGAAGAGATATTCCAAATTATTTAGTAACTGTTTGATGCATGTCCTGCTGGAAGTATTAGAGTAGTAATTTAGAGAACATGCTTAAATTCTGAAATAATTAAACTCTCCTTTTTCCTGAAGGACAACTGTTTTGCCACTTAAAGATGCCAACAAGTAGTAAGAGATTTTTTTTGGTACCAGCTTTTACTTTAGAGATATGAAGAGATTCCAAGGCTGTTCAGTACATCTTAACATTGTGACTTTTCCTGTTCACTGCAGTACAGATAAAACTATTTCAAATGAACTTGAATCATCAAATTTGAAAAATGTGCTGAACAGATTTTTCTAATATATATATAATTTAATCTTCAGTTTTTGCTGAAGCATCAGTGATTACAGTCTCTAAAACTGTGGTCTATAACTCTTTCTGCTTTTCTCACTCAACAAACTCTCTACTGACTAGTTCAATCTCATAAAAACCTGCACTGTGAATAAATATAAATACTTTGCTTCTCATCACTCTTCAGAACTAATTTTTTGTGTAAGAACATATTCCGAAGTTAATATATCTGTGCTAAAATGTGAATAAATAAAGGGATGGTAAACTAGCACCAAATCAGTGTAGCTGCTAAGTAAGCAATGCCTTATTTCCTTCCTGGAAAAACAGGAAATACAGGTTAAGGCTTTGCCTCCTAATACAGGGTTGCTCTGTGGCGGCTGCCCGTGTGTCTGTGACTGTAACAAGCTGTCAGATCTGCCTTGTTGGCATTGGGTTCCCAGTTGGTGTTTTTAGAGAGGATGTGAAGGGAGACCTTTGTCTCCTTTAGAGAGGGGGGTTTGCCGTGTTGGATGGATGCGATTGGGGCTTTCAGATAAAGCCCCTTTTGCTCTAAATGACTGTGTTGTGTCTAAATATTGGGGTCCAAACGTTGTTTTGTTTTGCATTTTGTCTCACGTGGAAAGAGCAGGAGTGGTTCCTCTTCTGAACCACATAGCAGCTTTTTGACTGCTTTATTCAGATTATTGAAGAGATGTCGTGTTTATCCTGGACATGTCTGCCCTATTTACTGGAGTCAGTCCCCTAACTAAACCTAACCCAACTGATGATTCTCATAAATCCAGAAGCAGGCTCGCTGTTCTTCCACAGTGCTTTGAAATTGCCAGTTAATTTTATTCCTGCTGCTGCTCTCAGAGGAGCCTCAGGCAAGCAGTTTATTTTTTGTGTGCTCTCTGCCCCTCCTGAGCGTTGTTCCAGTTCCATGACCACAGCATTTTATGTTAAGTCACCTTCGTGATCCCAGTCTGCCCATGCACGTGATGTTTTAAAGATATTTAACTTGCTGTGTAGGTACACGTCAGTCTGGTAGGAACCTTGATGGTATTTCTGACCAGGTAAAAACTTTGTTGCTTCAGTTATTTATTTTAGCTCCCCCCAAGAGTCATGGGCACTGGCACTCACTGGAGCAAATCCATCTGGATGAGGTTTTTATGGGAAGATTAATCTTGTAGCTCAAACATGGGGCTTTTTTGCTATGTTTGAGGACTGTGTTGTAAACAGCCTTCCTCTAACTGTATCTCACAACTCCTTTGGTTAAGGGGCTGAGCCCTGAGTCACCTGTTCCCCTCTAAGGCCCAGCCAACATACTGGGTCAGCATTTTTTGCTAACTTATTAAAACCAGGTTAACTCGCTTTTAATTGTAATCATCACAGAAATACCGTTCTGCATAACAGTAATGCAGTACATTTCAATTTTAAGTATATGGCTCTCTATCAGCCTTCCTCTTCATTGTGTGAAGCACCACTCTTTTTTTAAAGGCACTTTCAATATTTGGCACATCCCCCCAAATCTGCTAGGAAATCTGTTTAGTATTTGTCATTAATTTTTCATAACATCTACACAATCAAAATTTAGTTGGAGTAGATGTATGTGTTTTTACATTTTGATATCTAATAACAAAATAACTGTTGAAGAGGAAGTAAAACCAGAAATATGTTATGAACACAATTCAAAACATTTGCAGCATTTCATTCTTGAGTTTCCACTGGTGTAAGAGATCTAATTTCTCTGTGTGGTTAATGTCTGCTGCACCTCACTTCATAGTTATTTGGGCATAAAATCTGAGGTTTTTTGAAGCAGATACCTGGAGGATTAAATGTCGAGTAATAAAAATCACTTGGAGCCTGACTGCTATAAGAAGGGAACTTAGGTACTTTATTTTACTTCAACATTTTGGAGGGAGCTGAACCAGGGATGGGGTTTCTATCAGTGGTATGTGGAAGGTGTTAGAGATGATGATCAGTGTTACGTTTTGTGAAATAGTTTCTGAACTTTATTTTTCTCTTGCTCAGGGACATCATGATAACCTATTTTGAGCCTTCCATCTCCTTCGAGGGACTGTGCAGTGAAGTTCGAGACATGTGCTCCTTTGACAATGAGCAGCTTTTCACCATGAAATGGATTGATGAAGAAGGTAAATCAATGCTTGTCAATACTTTGCTCAACTTCCTACCTTTTCTTTCCCTTTCATCTTTTCCTTTCCCTCTGTCTTCATAAGATAACCTTATAAAACGTAGAATCTGGCTCCAAAAGTAAGTTATCCAGTGCCTTCTGAAGTAGAGCTTTATGAAGAGGTATTTGTTTCACACTACTTAGTGTGTAGCTTGCTCTCTGTCTTTTTAAACTAAACCAGACCTCAGTGACTATGAAAATGTTAATTTAATTTTAGGATTTCTGATGAAGGCAACAGAAAGTATTCCCTTATACCGCTGAAGATTCCCTTTATATCTTGTATTTTTGAAAGAGTTAAACAGACATTAAGTTTTACAAATTGCAGTATTTATCTAAAATATTGATACAATTTAATGTATAGTTGAGTTGTATGTGGAACCAAAAACATTATATCTCACGTGTTAGTATCAGCTGTTTAGCAACCTAAAGTCTATTAGCACATAGCTACTAATAAAACTTCTTCTAAATACCAGTGATGTGTAGTAACTTTTCATCAAAGTGCAGAGACAACCTTGACTGAGAACTTTTCATCTCTAGTGCTTACATTATCCATCTTAAAGTTTCCCTTGGATGAAAAAAGTCCAGTCTGTTCTCCCTGTTAACAGATCTCATCCGTTGAGCTGTGTGTGTACAGTAGGAATTTTTGTAAAGGTTATTTGTAGGTGCTGTTTTCTCAGTGGAATTAGTTCATTCTACATGCAGGTTTTGAGCTACAGCTACAAGGAAGAGCCCTCTGAATTATGAGATTGCTGTGGAGTTATTTTAGCTGATGCAGTACATAAAAGGCTGCAGTGTGCAGTGATTTGTTGGCTGTGGTTGGTGTTTGCATGCAGCCATCAGCATAAATGGTGCTTATAGAACTGTTTCCTCCCATTTAAAAATGGGCTACTGCCAGTTTATTCAGAGCCTAAAGTTAAACATGGAGAAAAGCTTTTGGAAGTGGATTTTTGGAAGTGCCATATAGGCAGGTGTGTTGAAGATTATGTGGTGTTGGGAGTCTGAGCAGGTGGGGTTTTTTCTTCCCCTCATCATTCCAAAGTTATTTATGCCAGGCAGGTGCAGTACAGTAAAATGAACAATGTTTATGACTGAACTGTGCAGCAGAGCCACTGGGAGTTGAACATTTACTTTACAATAAGCTGGCTGTGTTGTTTTATCATCAGGAAGATAATGGACTCCTCACTGCGGAGGAGGAGTCTGCAGTGTCAGTCATAGTAAGACGTATATATACATAATTTTTAATAAACATGTTGTACTGATTCAATAATTTACTTGAAGCCACAGTTTGTTCTGTCTCGATTTCTGCTCTTTAATTAGAGACAGTTTTATAAAAAAAAGGAAGGCTGCAGTTTGACTGAATTATTTTCATATGTTCACATAGGATATGATTTTCACAAGCAATCCATGTTTGCTTTAATCATTGACTTAGTTTAATGTCAGTGGAGAAAAAGTTAATCTGCCAATGAGGAGCGTGTTTAAAACAAATCCTCCTGTCTTTATTGGGAATAATTCTTGTATGTACAATGCATGGCTTCTTGCCAAGCCCCTGCCTCCTCTCTCAGCACCACTCTGTAGTGTTTTCAGTTGATATTCTTTTTAGACACCTGTTTGACTTTACTGGAAAATTCCTATGTCACATCCTCTTCACCAAAACTGAAGTTCACTGTTTAGCAGTAGCATGAGGAAATGTATGTGCTGTGGGCTGGTAATTGTTACACTATTACTCATGCTTTTTATAGTGTAAGAGAAGATAAGGGGTCTGGGGCATCACTGTTTCCTGACTGAACTGGATTTACCTGGTCACTAAGGTTTTGATTTGTCATACAGTAAATGCCTTTGCAAGATTAGGGCATTGTTTATAGCTACTCTGATTTCATAGAGGTAATGGCACACAAAGATCTAATTTAATTGAGTGGCGTCATCTCCAAAATCCTCAGATGCAACTGGAAAATAGAATGAACTTGATGCCATTTTAGACAAATTTCTATTTTTTCCATATGTGGTCAGTTCAGCTTCATTCTGCCTTCTGAAACATCTTGTGGGATGGACCCTGGCCTTGTGTGTCTTCAGTCTGTTGTTTCTCCTATAGAACTCAAAAGTAAATATTTTCCTATGTATCCCAGCTGTCTTTGACTGCAAAATTTGTACTACTTAAGCTTGTTGAAAGAGATGTCTATAAACCTTCTGTTCTGAGTTTGCTTGTTCCTGAGACCCTCTTGCTTCTGCCAAAAGGAAACACCAAACTGTTTGCACAGGTGTCGGAAACAAATGAAGAAAAACTGATTTGTTGATTCTCATAGTGAGTCTGAGTAAATACATTTGTTCCTTCTCCTCCTACCCTGCTCTGCACAGTGTAAGTTTGTGCCGTGGATGGGCACTGTGGTGTCCAGGTGTCCAGCTGTAGGGGGAAGTGGTTTGGTGGAAAATGACTGTAGTTGGTTTCAAAGACTCATCTTTAGGATTTTGATGTGCAGAAAACAGTAAAAACAGAACACTGAAAATGGACCATTTACATTTATTACTGATATTTTAGCAATAGAATAGAATGCATAGAATCACAGAATGGGTTGGGTTGGAAGGACCTTTAAGATCACCTCATTCTACCCTTTGCTGTGTGCAGGACACCCTCCATGAGACCAGATTGCCCAAAGCCCCATCCAGTCTGACCTTGGACACTTCCAGGGATGGGGCAGCCACAGCTTCTGTGGGCACCCTGTTCCAGGGCCACACTGCTCTCACAGGGAAGAATTTCTTCCTAATATCCAATCTAAACCTACTGTGTGTCAGTGTGAAGCCATTCCCCCTGTCCTGTCACTCCAGGCCCTTTTGAACAGTCTCTCTTCACCTTCCTTGTCAGCTCCTTCAGGCACTGGAAGGCCACAGTTAGGTCACCCCAAAGTTTCTCTTCTCCAGGCAGAACAATCCCAATTCTCCCAGCCGTTCCTCACAGCTGAGTCCTCCATCCCTCTAATCAAGTTGGTGGCCTCCTCTGGGCTGGCTCCAACAGGTCCATGTCCTTCCTGTTCTGGGGGAAGATACATTAGAAACAAATGCATTGTGATACATTAGAAACAAAACAAATTCCCTGGAAAAAACTTCTGGGGGCTGAGTATAAATACCCCCTGCCTCTGGGTGTGTGGTTCCGCTGAAAAGCCTTAGCAGTGCCTGTATTAATTTAGAAACCTTGCAGTATAAAACACTAAGAGAATAGCTGAAAGTCTGTTGCTTGTGAACTTTGTAACTGTGGTATTGACTGAGGACTCAAAGCGGTAAAACTTGCAGACTGAATCCGGTTTAGCTGGGATGGAAATTATTCTGCCTTCCTCTTGTTTGGTTACCCATAACCAGATTGCCACTTAAAGATGTGGAAAGTAGTATTTCTGTTAAAAACTAGAATTATGGAAAGGCAGACTTGCTGTATGGGATTTGGGCTAAAAAGAAACTTGTGCTCATGCTGGAGGATGAGCAGGCGGAGATAAATCCCTTGTTCTTACACAGAACGTCTTGTGTAGATGAAGGCAGGGGAAGAAGTCAAGTTAATAACTAGAAGGGTTTTTTTTCTTTAGGGCAGTGATGATTGAGACAACATTGTTTTAAAAATGTTTCAGTTATAGTATTATTTGAAAAAGGCTTATTCTTTTAGGGGCTATTTTTTAAATAATGTTACTAATCTGCATCAGGCACCAAAGAAAACAGTCTTGTTTGAGAAACTTTATCATCATGTAATTTAGTCTGCACCATCACAAATGGTCAACAAAACTGCAATTGTTTTACTAAAAAAAATCTAAGAAACATAGCCAACCAACTCCCACTTTTTTTCTGCCTTGGTGCCCTTTCTTTAAAAGATTTTATCTCAAATAGGCCTGTGAGTGTGAAAGTAGTAGCTACAAATCAGAAGAATGGGGTGTTGTACTTTGATTACGTTATTTGTCAAAAGTTTCCATTGAGGTTTGAGGAGAGACTTGAGCTCTAACTGCTTTTGCAGCTCCTGGTGCAAGTCTTGGCAGTGCTGAAGTAGCTGTGAAAATAGAATTGATTCAGTTCTAATTAAAAATCCATGAAATAAAAGGTAATCTTAGAAGGTTTTTAGGTACTGGAATATAGCCTGCACCTCCTGTACTGAAATAATGTGTAACCATGCTTGTAGCAATGATGTTTTGTTATTATGATCTGCTTGCCTCTTGGGAATATCCATATTTTTATTTTCCCTGAAAGAACTCAATATGACTCTATTTTCAGATGTACTCTTTGAACTGTGTTAAAAAGAGATACTACCACATCTGAGAATATTGGATTTTTGCTACAATAATTATCTTGGAACCAACTGTGAGGGAACTCCACTGAATGGTATGGAACTAATTGGGTTGAGTTTTGTGTTGTTCTGTTTTCTTTCCACAGGAGATCCATGTACAGTTTCCTCTCAGCTGGAGTTAGAAGAGGCCTTCCGGTTGTATGAACTAAACAAGGATTCAGAGCTGCTGATCCATGGTAGGTGAAATTTACTGACATTTACTGCTGCTCATGTTAGTACCTGTGAGTGAGTGCAGTTCTTACCTTGCATTACCTGTGCCTCTCACACCCTTCTCCCTTCAGGCCTGTGGCCATCCTGTCAAGGGATGCTGATGACCATTCACTGTGCTTTTCGCTCTTCTTTATTAAATTAAGGGAGGAAAATAAACTTTGCTGTTAGTTTATTCATTAAACCCTGCCCTCGTCTTTTCATTCATTCAGCCCAAGTGCCTTCCTACACTTGCTGGCAGTGAATGGTAGAAGAGATAAGAACACTTTATTTATTAGATTTATATATTATCCTGAAGTTGATTATAGGTAAGTGCTTTGGAGCAGCGTCTCTGTTAGGAAAAAAGTTAATGAGCTCCATTTGTGATACCAGATGAATGAAAAGTTTGACTTTTCTAAAATTAAGTACTTCAGTGTTAAACTTAATATTATGCCCCTGTTTAATGTGTAATTGTTCAATTTTTATTCTTCAGGGTTATATGTCTGTTTTGCCAGCCTCTGCAGAATATTTTTCTAGCTATTTGTAACTTTTTACCAGTAGAAGGTCAATCTTGGTTTATCAGAGATAAGAGCAGAAAAGTGATCATTATGAGGTGTTGGTGTGTTACACTACAGTGTCTTAACAGGCTCCTGCTCTTAAAAAGATGCAAAAAATCTAGTTTATCATCAGCCCATTTGAAAGGAAAAGACAGCTTGCCAGCTTCCCACAGAGAGTTTTAAAAAGGGGAAGAATATAATCCATTTGTAGATACATTTTGCTGCTTTTGTACGTACTACTTGCATTTTTTATCTGCCCTTTCTCCGTTATTTTTTGTGTTTGATAAGCTTCTGATTAAACTGGCACCACGGCTGTCTCTCCACAGTTATACTTCTCTCTGCTGGTTACTGAAGCCAAACAAACCGTAAAAGATGGGTAGTGTTACTAAAGTTAAATAAACTGTGGGGAAAAAAAAAGACTTATATAGTCAACATCTTATGTAACTGTTAGGACACTGTCACATAATACATTTATAGTATTTGGAAATCTTGACTAACTGTGAAGATTGGTGACATGAGAAACCAAAATCATTGCTTTTTCTAGTTACTTTCTTTAAGAAGTAACTTCATTTATTCTGCTTTTTACTTGTATTTCTCATATATGTCATTGCTGTGCCCAGCAAAAGGGCTTTATGGTGGTTTGCAGCTCACCTGTTCTCAAACAAGGCTTTATTGAAGTGCAGTCAATGCTGTTCTCTAAATGGTTGAATGCCTTTCAGGAGTGTTGTATTTAACATGAAGATTTTGTTTTCTGTCTGAAATAAAAGGCTAATCAGAAGTCAATGTCTTTGTTGCAGTATTTCCTTGTGTCCCAGAGCGGCCTGGCATGCCTTGTCCAGGAGAAGATAGTAAGTAGGCATTTTAGTTAAGGAATACCGAAAATCAGATTTCCTGTTTTAACGGGTTTTGACGTTCTTTGGTTTGGCATCCCGCACTTATGAATATTAATAATGCAAATCTGTACAAATCAAATATTTTAAAGGAATAGAAAGTCTTGCTAAACTTAATGTTTGTCACTTCTGAAACATTGTTAATCAGCATTTCACATTCCTGTTAACTACCCATGTCACTCTGCTTTCCTTGCTTTTGCCTCTTCTATCATGACAGTTTTTTATCCTATCCCTGTCTTTTTGGGAGTTGCCAGATTGCTGGCTGACAGTTGTGAGCAGAGGCTTATATTTACAGATCTGTGGTTAATTCGTTTGAAATTGATGTTTAGGTGCTATCAAGAGGATTCTCCAAAAACCTCTGTTGTGTTAACTAATATTCTAGACATTAAAGAGGTAATTCCCCCTCAGTCTTAAAGTTTTATAGAAGAGTGTGCCTACATTATGCACACACACATCTGTCAGCTTGGTATCCAAATCTCTGACAAATGTAAATGTGCATGTTTAAAAGTTAACTTGGGCCAAATCGGTAATGCTGGTTATCTGAAAAATGAGGTTGCAGACTGAATCAGAAAGAGATGTACAGCTCAGTGTAGTTTTTCAGTTTTGTCTTCTGAGATGCCTGAAGTAATGAAAAATAAAGTAATAGTTAAAAAAAAATAGTGGCAGCTGTGGATTTAAAACACTGGAGGATTTGTCAAGCAATCTTATAAATCACGAAGTGCTCCCAAAATTCACCTTCCTTCCTCCTTCCCTTCCCCACAGCTCCTCCCCAAGTTGAGGTGAGGTATGTGTATACTTTGCACACAAGTGCTTGTATGGTTTGGACAATTTCCCTTCTCTTGACTCACTGTTCCTTTTAACTTCAGAAAATCAGAATTAACTCTGGGTTGATCAGGGTATTCTACTTCAAATTTTCTCCAGAACTTAAAAAAAAAAAAAGAAAAAGATACTTGGAACATTCCTTTGTTTCTATAAACTGTAGGAGTGAAACTTTACTCTGCAAGTCACTCCACACAGAAACCTCCAGGAGAAGATGTTGTAGTTCTGTGTTTGTATTTGTCTGGATATAATCCTGTGTTTTTCCTCTTAGAGTCCATTTATCGCCGAGGCGCCCGCCGGTGGCGAAAGCTCTATTGTGCAAATGGTCACACTTTCCAAGCCAAACGATTTAACAGGGTGAGACTCTTGTTGGGTACTTAAAGCCATGATACAGGAATGTCTTACTTTGATAATGATGATGCCACTGCCTTGAAAAGTTGTCAGGTAGTTTTATTCTCATTTTTGTTGTTTGTCTACGCACTTTTGGTAATCCTGTATTTTCAGGAAACTTAATCTATATGAAATCATCAGGAACTTTAAATAGAAAAAACCAAAACAAATTTGTTGCAATTCACCTTACATATACTCTGAAAGCATAATATCAAAACTTGTGTGTTCCCTTAAAATCTTCCCAGAGGGCAAACTGGAATGTATTACATGGCTAAAAGTAGGTTTTCAGTTTTTCAGCTTCTGAGAGTAAAATGGTCTGAACTTGCTTATGATGCACAGACTTTTCTTTCATTACTTTTAAAGGAGAAAGCTGTGTTGTTTCTCCAGGCAGCCTGTTTCTGGTGCCATGTAAGCAACTGAAAATAACAAACATTCAGGATGTTTTCAGGAAGCAATGGTCAAATATAATTAGCTAAGGACCAAGAAAGCTCTGCTGTGTTTAAAAACAGCAACAGCAAAAACCAAACCCAAAATATTTGGGTAAGTCAGGTCCCTTGACAGCTGCAAAAATCTGTCCTTCTCCTCTAAGCTTAGTGTATTGTGTGCTTAATGCTTGAGATCGTCTCCACTAAACTTCATCTTGAGCATCCTCATGTCTAACTGCAGCTTTTTTTGTTGCTGTTTTTTGACCTCGTCTGGGTTAAAGGCTGTCAAGGCACCGTAGTTAAATCAGTTTCCACTCTTGCCTCCGTAGGCACCCTGTTTTCATGGATCTTTGGAGTTGTTCTGTGAATGTCCTTCAGCGAGTGTTGATCTTCCCGTTCACATTGTCTGGCTGTCTAAAGTGTTGAAGCTTCTGCTCTCCTGCCTTCCTCTCTAAGGACTCGCCTACAGAGAGATGAGGAGATGAGCTTGGTTAATGCAAGTGTGGCTGGGTAGTTTTTATTGTTTAGTTTTGCTCTTTAATTACAGTTTTGTTGGCTTCTGATTGCAGAGAGCTCACTGTGCCATCTGCACTGACCGGATATGGGGCCTGGGGCGCCAGGGGTACAAGTGCATCAACTGCAAACTCCTCGTTCACAAGAAGTGTCACAAACTTGTCAATATTGAATGTGGCCGACCTACACTACAGCCAGTAAGTAAAACTGTCCTGGAAAGTTACCTGGGAAAAGCAGCAACCAACCAACCAATCAAATAACCCCCCCCATTTTATACTATTGGTTTTCAGGCTGCAGCCTGCAAATAATTGCAGTAGTTGAAACATCATTTTTATGGTTACCATGACATTTGTGAGAAAGTTTGGGATTCAGTGAGCAGAGTTGCAACTTAGTAGCAAGACAGGAGTCTAATCTGCACATCTGATGTTTCTTCCCTTGTCACGTATAAGGGACATTTATCCCATCCTTCACAGGGATGTTACATAGCATGTCCATATGTAGACACACGCTATTTTACATTATCAAAATGAACTAGAGGTAAATTCTCTAAATATCTGATACATTATTGGATTATTTCCCATTTACAGCAAAGGAATCTGAAGTGCAGAAATTTTGACATTTCTCCCAAGAATTTTAATCATCTTCAGTTCTTAAGTCCTGAGAAAAATTTAGCTTATTACTGGTCCTGGTTTAATGAAACAGACAGATACAAGTCTATATTCTGGGAATTCTTTTGACTAGTATATATACTGTTGTAGGACTTGAGTTTTTCTATCTCACTTCTCATCTGCTGTGTTTCTTTCTCTGTTGTACCAAGTTGTCACTTCTGCAGCTTTTGGAAACGTCATAACTTCCAGAAAATAGGGAAAATAAAGAATGCAGTTGTTTATTTTTATTGTGTATGTTTTAGTAACTATGTTGACTAACCAAGTTAAAAAGTAGCTAGATTATATTCCTCAGGGGTCATTAATCTTATTTATTGTCCAAGCATCTGACACTTGGACAGTCTATTACAAAAACCCTCTCTATGTTTGCAGGAACCAATAATGCCTATGGATCCATCATCAGTGCATTCCGATAATGTAGAAACAGGTAAGATCAGTAATGTTTTCTTTAAATCACTATAAGTTGCTGAAAAGTGAACTTTGAAGTAAAATTATTTTAAAAACCCTTCTTTACTTTTTCATAGAATAAGAAAAGTAAGACAGCTTCTTAATGCTAAGGGGGATATAAATGTAAAAAACCAGTTTTCTATATCTTACCAGTTTCAGAAACAACTAAAAAAAAAAGAATTTAGCCTGTCAGTTACATTTAGTAAGCTGAGTACTTCAAATGCCCTGATCAAGCAAAAAAACCCAAAACCTTAAGAGCAATAGCAGAGCTGCTGCTGGAGTGGTGGCCAAACATGTTTATTCTTGTGGCAGTCAGACTGATGGTCCTAATGCAAACCTATCAGTTTTAAATAGTTGCAGTAGAAGCATTTAAACTGTGTTTCTCTGAGTGTGGAAATCTTAAGGCAGAAGAAAATCCTGTTGTGTTGCATTGGTCTAATATATTTTTCTTGCACCTCCAGTGATTCCATACAATCCCTCGAGTCATGAGAGCTTGGACCACGTTGGTGAAGAAAAAGAGGTAAAATATCTTAACCAGGCTAACTCTCTACATATAATCACAGAGTATCTGAAGTTGGAAGGAACCCATGAGGATCACTGGAGATCTTAAAGCCTGTGTGTCTCAATTTCAAGATTTCAGTAATTTAACTTGTTGCAAACTGAAAATTAGCACAAAGGGCACATTTGGGTTGCTCCTGAGATGTGTGCTTGTATGGCTGCTTTATTTTGAACCTGCTTTATTTTGAACCTTGAGTTGAGATGTGCTTTGATTTAGAAAGTGTTCCAAATTCTGCCAGTTTGGTTTGTTTCTTATCTGCCAAGTCTCCTTTGCCTCCTTTGTTTCTCAGCACATTCCTTTCCAGGACAGTACAGTCTTAAGATAACAAGTGTTAATTGAATTATTTGTTTATATTAATTTTGAAATGCTGACTCTTGCAGTTGCTGACAGTGGCAAGGCTGCTTCCTCATTTCAGTGCATCTTCATCCACAGGCGATGAGCATTAGGGAAAGTGGCAAAGCTTCCTCCAGTCTGGGCCTGCAGGATTTCGATTTGCTCCGGGTCATTGGAAGGGGCAGCTATGCCAAAGTGCTGCTGGTTCGGCTGAAGAAAACCGAGCGCATTTATGCCATGAAAGTGGTGAAGAAAGAGCTCGTCAACGATGATGAGGTGGGCAAGGTGTTCTCAGTTTACTGGGCAGCTCTTCCAGACAGCTCCAGTGTCCCCCACGAGGTGGGAGCCAGGTCTGGGCTGCAGCACTCAATGAGATATTCTACACGTGGTCTCTTGTACTGCTCCATAGGAGGTTCACAAGGCAGGTAACCAGGTGGAGTCTGATTTTCATATGTTCCAGTCTGGTTTCTTGTCACAAAGAAATCTCACCATGTTATTTTAATTGCTTGTTAAATCAGACCCCCATCTTGACAGTTTCTGCACAGTGATTAGTGAAAACGTGTCAAAAGTTGCACTATTAAACTGCTGAAAACCTCTTGTTACTGAGGGTTTCCCTTGGGTTTCTTTAGGCTACTTTGAAGTGATTGGAGTGACTGTGGCTTGCTGTCCAAGAGATTTGCATTTATTTCTCAGTCTACCATTGATTCCTTCTGCTTTTCTTGGTTCTACTTTACATTTCCCAGTGTTCCCATTTCCCTTGGTTCTAGTTTACATTTCCCATTTTATAGATTAGTGTGTTTTTCATTCCCAGTGTCGTTACACAGTGAGGCTAAAAGCAGGGAAAAAAAGTATGCTGCCAGCTATTGTTTCACATTTCAGAACTATAGAATATGTAATTTCTTGCAAGTAAAACAAGGACAGCAAAGCCCTTGAATATCTTTCTGCTAATTGTCATTAATACTTGACCTAAGAAGTGCAACAGTCCTTTTCTGAATGTCACTTTTCTTCAAAAAATAGGATATTGATTGGGTTCAGACAGAGAAACACGTCTTTGAACAGGCCTCAAATCATCCCTTTCTGGTCGGACTGCACTCTTGCTTCCAGACAGAAAGCAGGTAAATGTCATAATTTAATAATAAGATAGTCTTATGAAAAATACTTCATCCTATCAGGCACCTCAAAGGCCTATTTAAAGCATAAAGTGTTAAGTAGCAAAGTCAATGTTTCGTGAACCGTTGTATTTTTATGATCCTAATGCCATGTGCATCTAAGGTTTTCAGATGGGGAAAATGCAGAAGAATGTAAAGTACTGGTAGATGTGGTGGGGGGGATTCTGGAAAGGAGGAGAAGTGCAGCTAGTAGGAAAAAAAGGATTGAGAATATGTGGTAGAAGAGAATGTAGAATGGAAGGGAAAAAAGGCTTGGGGAGATGAAAACCAGGAGTATGAAAACCGAGGAATAATTGTCTCCAACTTGCCTGGATTCTCTGAAGGCGAATCTGTGAGCAAGACTCAGAAAATAGAACCTGAGTTTTCAAAAGGAAAACTGAGTAATAGAGATGAAAATTATTATTTTTCTATTCTATACAGTAATAACTGTAATAACACAAAGTGCATATAAAATCCAGTTATGGTATATTTAAACAGTATCCTTGCTGTTTTGAAAAGGTGACAAGCTAGTGGAAGGAAGTGAGAAGAAAGAGTATTTGTAGTACACTGATAGTATTAACCACAAAGGAGACTAAAGGGATCAGGAAGGAAAATTAGAATTTTTTTTTTTTAATGGCATAGAAACTGATGTGGCTCTGTACAGTCACGTGTGTAATGACAAGCAGTACCTGTAATGGATGAGGAATATGGGAAGGATTGCTTACATTCCTTTAGCAATGAAGGAATTTGAGAAACTTGATATACTTGATTTTTAACTTTGGGAATTTATTCAAAGGGCAGGGAAATGGTGAAATCAGCCGTGGTGCCAGAGAGATGGGAAGAGTGGAATGGGTATTGTTCTACAACAGACCTGTACCATCTCACACCTCTTTCAGCTGTGCACACAATCATTTGTAACAATCCTGTGTGTTCCAGGTTATTCTTTGTTATAGAGTATGTCAATGGAGGAGATCTGATGTTCCATATGCAGAGGCAGAGGAAGCTGCCAGAGGAACATGCCAGGTGTGTCTCATTCCAGATTTCTTGCATCAAAACAGTGGTTTTCTGACACAATGCAGCAGTGCAGAGATTATGAGGGATGAGCCAGCAAATCCTCTCCAGATGTTAAGGATTTAAGAAACGTGAAACTGCATCCTCCTTTTGTTGCTGCAAGCCACCGTGTTTGTGTTTCAAGAAGGAGCTGTAATAGAAAGCATTTAGATGTTGTTCGCATTGGCATTACTCTGTATGACTTCAGTCTGCTATTTTTTTCTAGAAAAACAGTTCTATGGGTTTTTTTTTTAATGTCTAATGATATCAATGTGTTTCTCGTACAACAACTACTACCAGCTGTCCAGGCAAATGCTGAGTTCTTGGTGCATATGCTTAATCTCAGATGGTGAGATAAAAGGGATGATTGCAGTAGACATTACTGTTAACTAACATCAATTTTTGAAGTGCATAGAAATATTTGTATGATTATAAACAATTTGCCACTTCTCTGTGGAAAAAGAATAGAATACTTGGGATTATGTATAGAAAATATCATACTACCAAGACTGTGTTATTGAGCTTTGGGTTTTGATTACTTGAGTAAACAATATTTCTTTCTACACTAGGTTTTATTCTGCTGAAATCAGTCTAGCATTGAACTATTTACATGAGCGAGGGATAATCTACAGGGATTTAAAACTGGATAATGTGCTCCTAGATTCTGAAGGGCATATTAAACTCACAGATTATGGCATGTGCAAGGTAAGATCTAGTTTCTTGCTAACCAGGAAAATCAAGAATTAAGAAACGTTATAAATTAAAAGATGCAGAGACTTTAAAAAGTGAAATTTCAAGGTATCTCTTTGCACACAGTGCACACAGGCTGTATATTCATTTCACTTCCACACGTGGAGAAAAGGTAAATGCCAGAGTGCACAGACCACACTTACATGTGCTGTTTATGTTTTTATAAAGCTGCTGGATCAGCTTGTCTGGGAGGGGTTGGCTGATATAGTCAGGATAAGGTGATTTCAAAAGAGGTTGAAATGATCAGTCACTTGCTCCTGTTTGGATTCTGTGGTGCTGCCCATTTCCTCTGGGAAAACTTTTGTCACTACAAAGACAGTGGAGCACGGGTTTGACTTTGCCATGGAATTGCCATTATGCTGGTTATTCAATATTTTAATTCAAAGTAAAGCTCTTAACAGAGGAGTGTGGGATCTTCGGTTAACTGTAAAATATTTTCTTCCCATCTTTTCCTAAAGGAGGGGCTGAGGCCTGGTGACACAACCAGCACATTCTGTGGGACTCCAAACTATATTGCACCCGAGATTCTCCGGGGAGAGGATTATGGTAAATGGCATTTCTTGTTGCTACTTTATAACTTTCACCTTGTCTCTTCTTACTGGAGTTGTTTAGCAGTAGAAGGTAAAAATCTCCATTAGACACATAATCAGTCTTAATTCAACATCCTGTCTGAAAAAGTAAATAAAGCCTCCAAAGGAAAACATCCCACAAAGCAAATGAGATACTCTGCATTCCACATTTTAAGTTCTTTTGACCAGTCTTGAAGAATAGCTTGAGTATTCCAAATTTACTATTATTTATAACTATTTTAGATACTACTGATGATATACTTGCAGTCTGGAATTGTGTTTGGTTTTGGAGCTTTACATTTGGCAGCAATGATAGATTAGATATAAATTTGTTGCAAAAGGCCTGGATAGTAGATGTCCCTGTACATATTTTTTTAAATCTACCATCTTATTTCAATCAAATGTCTCTTTCATACTGGCTTCAGATACTCCTGCTTATCACAACGTTCTAGGCCAGCCAGACTGTATCAGCCCCAGCCTGGCTACTGGGATTTCCTGTAGCAGTGAATAGTAGGGGAGATGTGCTTTGCTCTGGGAATGACTGACTTGCTGCTATTAAAGACTCACGTAGTTCCTCCTTGGCCTTATCTCCCACCCTGGATAATGTACTGTTGGTTAGTAAAGATTAGGCTTAAATATTATCTAAACCTTTGTTAAGGTCTTAACACCAACCTTTAAACTCTTTGCATTTCCTCTGTACAGCATCTCCTCCTGTTGTGTACGTAATGATCCATGTAATGTCTGGTACAGTCATTATCTCTCCTTTATTCAGCTAGTTGGAAAGACTGGCAATACTTATATTTTTGAACTCGTTCTTCTCTTTTTTTAGCCCTAGAGGTGTTGGTACTTGTGTTGTGAAATGTCTCCAGTGGTGTTTCCTCTCTTGAATTCTAGGCTTCAGCGTGGACTGGTGGGCCCTTGGTGTGCTGATGTTTGAGATGATGGCGGGCAGGTCGCCGTTTGACATCGTCGGGAGTTCTGACAACCCTGATCAGAACACAGAGGATTATCTCTTCCAAGGTACGTACCACGAGTGTTCCTACACTTCAGTGCTTTGCTTCTACTTAACCTTTAAACTAACTACAAAGATGCAAAGGCTGATAGGAACCTTGTTTTCTTGCAGTAATTTTGGAAAAACAGATCCGAATTCCCCGATCCCTCTCTGTTAAAGCAGCAGGTGTTCTAAAGAGTTTCCTTAACAAGGTAAGAGCTGCTGTACTTTATCTGCCACATACAGAAAGAGGGTAGAAAAGGTGAGAATTTCAGTGGGGCTGGGGGCCCTATTCTAGATACTTCTCTTAAAATCTGAAGTTCCTGGTTCTCAGGCTGAGATTGTGAGTAAGTTTCAAAGTGAAAGGCATAGAAATGCTCCATGTGATCTCTTTGACCTGGGGAATTGAACAAACTTACCAGATTTATTTTGATTCTGAGAAAATCAGCTTAGGAAATCTCTTGGACAGCTTCTGATGACTTCATGGAGCGAGGTGCAGAGGCAGGATGTGCTCGCTGCTTGCTGGGAGCTCTCTAGGCTGAGAGTCAGAAGGTGCACGTGTGGTAGTGGATGATGAGTCCAAGCACTTGCTGGCTTTTAGCGAGTGTTACCTGAGTGGGAAGAAAAGTACAGGAGAAACTGGATTTGGTAAAGTTATTCTAACACTGTTCACTGCACACTGTTACAACTCCCTGGTAGTGTGTGCATGTGTACATGGAGATGGAATTGTCTTAGTAAAATAACCTTCTTTCCACACTATTTACCAGGAACTGCAGTTACTGCCCCAGTGTGATTTCCTGGCATAGTCTGTTCAGAGAGGAACTAGAGAAAGTGGGGAGAAGGAGTCAAATTCATTAGTAATGTAACCAAGCCTGCTCTGAAACCTATGGTATGTTTAAACAGGTCTGAATGAAAATGAAGAAAAGCAGCATAGTCACTTATATAAAATTCAGTTAAGGGCTTCCATATGTTCCTGCCTATTTCAAAGGGTAAATTGGAGCAGTTTCCAAACTAAATAATCCAAACCTAGTTCTTCAGTGTTCCTTGTAACTCTGGTGTTTCATCTCTCATGGGATTTGTAATATTTGCATTTTATTCATGTGTAGGCCATGGCATCCATTTAGAAATATTTTCTTCCTTGCCCAGGATCCAAAGGAACGCTTGGGCTGCCATCCTCAGACAGGGTTTGCAGATATCCAGGGACATCCCTTCTTCCGCAATGTTGATTGGGATCTGGTATGTGAGTGCCCTCTGCCTTGGCTGAGTTTCTTTGCATACAGTGATGGCTTGACAAAGTTTTTTGAGCCTGAGAGAGGACCTTAAGCTCAAAAAACTTAAGCTCTTAATTTATTTGTACCAGAATTACCATACGCAATTTTTTTATCCCTTTTACACACAGTAAGTGCAGTAGATTGATAGAATGATTGTAGAAAGTATAAAAAATAAACTTGATAGTCATTTCCAGCCTTGCTTCAAACTAATTCAGTAGGTTGTAACTAATTCTCAGTGTGACTAAGTGCATTTATTCTTAGATGGAGCAAAAGCAAGTGGTGCCTCCATTTAAACCAAATATATCTGGAGAATTTGGTCTGGATAACTTTGATTCCCAATTCACCAATGAACCTGTGCAGCTCACTCCAGATGATGAGTAAGTAATGTAGAATTTAAAAGTTCAGATAAGAGAAGATGCTTTGTTTGGCTTGTTTGGGTGTTTTACATTGTTAGTAGTCAGGTGAGATTATCCTGGCTGAAAAGCCTTTATAAAATGCATGGTAATGTGCTTGATTTTGGTAATGGATTTGTGGTTCTCAACTCTTGAGGAGCCCTGACCTTTCTAGCATGATTGAGCCGCTGCTGTTCACATTTTACAAATTTTTGTAGGGTTTTATATAACATTCACATAGTATGTAAACACAAACAATGAATATTAAATGTACCTGTGCACCTTAGTCAGGTCTGAAATCCAGCTTCCTTCTTCATCCCCTTCTAAAGGCAGACTGTACAAATAAAGTTTAGAAAAGTTGCTGATGCAGGTGCAATATCTATCACATCCTAGTGTTTTCAGGTCCTTACAAAACTGACTGTTTAGGGCAAGTTTTAAAACTGCAAACCTTGCAGACTGCTTTGTGGGAGAGTGAGTGCAGCCCAGTCACTGCTTTTGAGGGGTTTTGTGTTTTGGTACCATTATAGGGGTTAAAAAACCCCAATGGTAGCTGTAGAGGTAGAGAGAGATGAAAGAGGGAAGGGAAATAGCAGTGTACAGGTTTTACTTTTAAGTCAAACTATCAGTTAATGTTGTCTTTTTAATTTTGCTGAGCTAATGATTGTTTTTTAATCCTAATAGTGATATTGTGAAGAAGATTGACCAGTCTGAATTTGAAGGCTTTGAATACATAAATCCTCTTTTGATGTCAGCTGAGGAATGTGTTTGAATTCTCCATTTCTGAACTGTGCCAATTGTTACTGCATGGATAAACATCTCTCCATTTGGATGCACTTGCATAAAATGAGTAACTCAACATCCTGCCCTTGCCACCTAGTGTGAATTTTCTTTTTGTATTGATTGTTGTTCAGGACAGTTGTTATGCTGAAGGTTCAGCTGCCAGATTTAAAATGTTAGAACTTTCTAACGATTTTGCCAAATTTGAATTTAAATACAGGAGTTGGTTTCTGGGGCTCCTGATTGAACAAAGGGTCTGGCTGTGTAGTTTGCCAGTACAATGTTCTGAGCAAGGAAAGGTTTTCAGTGCTTAATGAACACTAATTGTATCAAGTGATGTAATAATCCTTTAAGGATTTCAGATTTTTCAGCAAGATGAATAAGAACTTATCACTACTGTAGTTCCAAATCTCTTCTCTGTAAACATCTGATTTCCCTGTTCTAGACATAGAAATTAGAGCTACATTAGTGCCCTTCAGACTGAAATGACAGCAAGGAGAGCAGATATTTACACTGAATAGGTCAAGACTGGCTGCTTTCCTGGGGAATATTGATCCTATCCTGAAGGACACTATTAACTCCATATCAGAATTGGTAGACTTGGCTCCAAAACTCACACTAGGAATTGTACACTGATACAAAGAGTGCCTTTCTATCCTGGCCCTTTCAGCAAGGGTTGGACACGGCATCAAGTGTCAGTTTAATTAAAGAATTCAGTTAACACTTAGAGAAGTTAAAATCTGTACAGCATAATTTAGCAGTAATGGGCAGCTAATACTGAACCTCATACTATTTATTGCTTTTATACTTGCTGTCTCAACTGCATCAGAACTGCACACGGTACAGCCACAGCCTGGAAAAGGGCATTGGTTCCTTTTTTATCTTACTGCCACTCTGCTGGGAATGAGTTCCACTTTGCCAGTGGAAAAAGCATATCTAGAATAAAATAGGTGCTGTCCTCCATGACTCCCATAACTTCTGCCCTTAAAGATGGTGATCTGTACTCAGAATCAAACCTGAAATGTTGGTAGCAGGCTCAAAGAAAGCAATTGGGTCAAACTAGGACTAAGAGGTGTGTTTCTTACATTTCATGTTAGTAAGCAGTGTAATATACAGCACAGATAATTCTTATTTTTAATGCTAAAGCAATAGTTATGAAAGCGTTGGGCTGAAGAAATGCCAAATGTAACACTTTTATTGCTATTATTTTTGGGAAAAGGGATTAAGAGACACTGAGGAAAGGAATCTGTGTTACATAAGAGCTGTAAGACAAGCTAAGTGTCACTGAAAGCAGATCTGAGTATCTGTAAGCCCAAGTTGGCAAACATTACCTGAAGCTTTTAGTAGACTTTTGCTTGGCCAGTGTCTTTCCATGAAAATTCTTGTATGGCAACACTAATTCCATAGCACAAGTTTTCTGGTGTATGTCTGACTTCCACATCAGCTGCAAGCAGAGAGATTGCACAAATCCACACTCGTGTCATGGTGTGAGAATTAGCTCATGTTTTTCTTTGCAATGTGAATAGGAAACTCTTTAGTATTGGGCTGAGTTTTCAAAACTGGGAAGTGATTTGAGAGGCTTCAGTTTCAGGGAAGCATTGAACCTCCTCAGTGTTAAAAATCAGGTTTCCTTAAATTCAAGTTGTGTCTTTTCAAATGTAAAATATCAGAGTGAACCTTCCTTTAAAGAGCTGCTAATGACTTCAGCACGGTTAGTTCAGGTCAAGTGAACTGCTTATGTGCAGCTTTAAAATGCTGATTGTTTAGCCTCTGACTCCTGCACCCACATGATCAGTTTAGCCATCAGGGCATAACTGATATTAAACCGGGAAATCATTTAAAGCAAACAAGAAAAGCCTTGTCTCTACAGTGGCATAATTTCCTACGAGGTATTGAGGAAAATGGCTTTATGTAAGGAAGGGCATTTCTGCCATTCATCACAGAAGAGTAAAGCAAAATTAATTGGTTTTTTTTATAATGTCACAGAAAAAATACTTTTTCTATTTACATATCTAACCATTAAGAATGTTGCAAAGTGACAAATATATTACTGTAAATCCATTGTTAAACTTTAATTTTCTCCAAAGTGCCATGGTATTAACCGTTATTTTTCATTGTTAAGCATACAGCAACTGTCATAAATATTCAGAAGGGACATTGGGTGTAAACAGTCCAGTGCAGTAGGTTTTGTTTTTTGGAGAATGTGTCTGCATCAGAAGCATGATGTATTTATGTGGAGTAACCTCCTTTTTGTATGCGAGTTGGATTCCTATGGGTGCTCTGCTAGTTAATATTGTCACTACAATTTTCCTGTTTCATATGGAATATGGTCTTGAGCATTGTTGTGTAATCATTCACTTTATTTGTGCACACTTTTTACTTTAAATAAAACATTTATATTAGACCTCTGTGTGTTCAAATCTCAGAGAAATGCTGTGAAATGCTGGTCTTTGCTTGGGATCATCATCAGACCCTTTTTAACTATCCACATCCCATGGGAGCCTTGTTCTAATCTTTTCATTTCTTGTAGAAATTTGCACTGGGATAGGTCACAGCAACCCAAGAAATGCCTTTCTTGCCCTGCATTTTCCAAATGTGTCTGAGAAAGCAGGTTCTGCTCCAGCATCATTCCCCAGTCTCATGCTCATCTTGTCCTTTGGAAAAATATCATCCTTGTAGGTTCTGTCTTTCCTTCCAACACCAGTGATGAGACAAAAGCAGTGAGGCCTCAGTCCTCTGCACAGAGACAGAAATCTTCAAAGAAAATACAAAATGCTACTCTAGGCTGCTTGTCCAAGGGCCTCTTTCAGCTGGAACTCGTACAACGTCATCTCAGCTGCCAGAGCTGGGATTTGGAGTTCCGAGCAGCGCTCTCTCGTCTGCTGCGCTTACTTCTGCATGATTTATTTCTTTGTTCAACTCCTCCCCTGCATTCTCAGATTTCTGACACAGAGGGTGATGGCACTTAGCTCATACCCTGCCACAGATGCAGTGGTTTAATATCTGTATTTCAGTGTCTTTTTTAAAAGAGATTTTGTCTTGCCTGTTAGCACGGCTGTGTGTCGGCAATCCTGGCGAGTGCTGCAGATGGCTGCATATCTTACATGCTTAACCTCCCCCACGCACGCTCCCTGTTTCTGTTCAGTTGGGTGCCCAGCTGCTCTCGCCTCAGTCTGAGCAATTGTTTATGCTGAGGCACTCTATGAAGGAAGCTAATAGCTTGGATAATCTATATATACACTTGATAAATGCTAAGCAAGCATCCTCACTTCAGCATGGATGGTGTAAGATGTTTAAGTAACAGAGGTATCTGAAACTGGCCACAGAATAATGCTGTTTCCCTGGGAAGGGAGAAGGTAGGGATTGGAGCCCCGTTGAGAAAGAAAAGATTTTACCATAGCTTGCATTTTTTTGCAAAGAGTTCCCCATGGGTTTATTTTAAGATTTTTTTTCCTGCTTATGCTAAAGGGATCTGGACTGCATACTTGAAAGGTGGACTCTTACCATTTAATCACCAATAATTAAAGGTAGAGCAGCATCTACATCCTGGGTCTGCGCAGCTTTTTCAGGCATAAATAGAACCAGGAATCTTTTGTGTCCACATTTGACTCCTAAGCATGAGCAAGTGTCTGGGCTTATACCCCTCTTACACTGGAGGAATACTTCAAGTTCTTCAGGGGCTGAAGTGTTTTGTGCACTGTCCCCACTCTGACTTGTCCTGTAGGATGTGTTGTCTGCCAAAATCTATCAACTTTTGTGCTTAAAACCGAACCTGTAATAGGGTATCTATTTCACAAGAGTGAAACCTCCTATGGCAGGTTAGCTAACAGTCTGAACTGATACAATTTACTATTACATGTTGCTACCGAAGTAATTTTTTTCTTTAAAAAGCACAATATAATCTCATCAGAGAATAAAATGCACCGTCTTTGTTCAGTTAAATTGTGCTCTCCAGGGCACACTTCATAGATAAATTGTGTATCTTCAGGGACTGTGTATCGGGGAAGTTTGTGAGCTTCCCCAGAGCCTCAGCACTTCTTGAAAATTCAGACACTTTATTAATCAAAGCAAGATTCCTCCTGTGCTATTACTGCACTTTATTACTGCTTGCAAAGGTCTGTAACTCAGGTTTTAGTCGTGCAGTGACTTCAGAACTGCATTTCACAGTCCACAGTAGAAGTTGTAGGCAGAGTTAACATCTTTTTTTAGACAATCCTCTACCTACAAATTTTGTCTTCCATTGCCTGATTATTGTAGCTCTATAGCAACACTATCATTACAGCACAATAGTTACCAGAATTTGCAACCTGAAATGGAACATTTCTGCAGCAGAACCTGGGGAAAAAANACCTGGAACAAGGAAAAAAAAAAAAAAACCTCAACAAATTAAACAATGCCACTGAATCCTTAAAAAACCCCAACAAATTAAACAATGCAACTGAATCCTAAGCTTCCATGACATCAGTAGGTCTAATAAAAGATGGATTATCTGCCTACATATGTTGCCTTCCTCACAGACATTGGTCAGTCCATTTCTGATGTTAGACACCTTGCATTTTCTTCAGTAAATTCAAAAGGGATTATGACATAGTGCATTTCACTGATTGGTATTTTAAGAGATTTTTTTTTTCAATCAGGTCCTGAGGTCCAAGAGGGTGAAGCAGACAGGAATGTCTAGAATGCCTAGACAATTCCTTCACAGATCCATGTCTTTCAAAATTAGCTCCAAAAGCTGGTGGATTCAGAAATCTTGTTTTACTCTACCATATTGTTGTGGCTTTTAAGCAGACCTTTGTATCTGCTCAGTAAATAAGTACTGGGTGTTAGTAATCTCCACGAATCGGTTTGTTTTTCTATAAAACCCTGATGGTTTAGGTTGGAAGGGACCTTAAAGATCACTCAGATCCAAAGATACTGTAGATATAGTTGCAGATACCGCAACTGATGTGGTGGTTTAAGCGCGAGTTAAGTGGTGACTCGTGAAGCAGCTTTGCAGTGATGCTCAAGGGCCTCTCCATCAGCGAGCCCGGCCAGCCCAGAGGAAATATGAGCATATCAAAGGTGCGAAGTCAAGGATTAAAGAGCACCAAACGCCTCTCTCAGCTGATCAGCAGCGAGGCAGATTTTGTGGCTGTGCCATAATCCTCCTGGGACGGCATTAGGGAACAGCGCGGAGGGGATCTCGCCGGCCGCGGGCAGCGCTGGCCGGTGCTAAGCGGTGCCTGGTGGTTGTACAACTGCCCCATTTTCTTGTGCCGTGCTTTTGTACTCGCATCAAAATATGTAACTGTGTGGGATGAAAGGAAACGGCAAATTGGATTGCGCCGTAATCCCAGCTGAAGCGCTATCTTCACAAAGATGTAAACTGAAAAGCTTTGGGCTTCTTGCAGGCAGTAGAAACTTGTAATAACATGAACGAGTTGTACAGCGACTAAGCTGTCCCTGAAGAGCATCTTCCCCGCCTCTCCGCGGTTTGATCATTTCGCTTCCCAAAACATCTCCTGCGCTTCAGCATCTCCTACGAGCCTGTGGCTGGAGGGAGCGGTCTGTGACACTGCTTTGGGGACAGACACCATCACAGTCACCCGCCTTCCCCACGTCTCCCCGTCCCCAGCAGTGGGGCGTCAGAGCACAGCCCACCCTTGTGGGGACAGTCCCCGCTGGGGGACAGTCACTGAGGGACAGTCCCGAAGAGCCCCTCCCTGGCGGCCTCTGCCCGCCGCCGCGCCTCAGGGGAGCGACACGCCCGACAG
>VZRQ01007363.1:660831-688827 GCA_013397975.1 Machaerirhynchus nigripectus | reverse complement strand
CCCGAGCGCCCGTCCTTTCGGGCGTGCACGCCGGCAGAGCCGCTCCGGACCGCCCCCTCCCCCGCCGGTATCGCCCATCGGTCGGGGGCTTGTCCCGGTGTTCCGCGAGTTATTGGGAAACGCACCCTGCCTCTGGCAGGGAATCCCAGAATGGTTTGGGTTTGAAGGGACCTTAAAGCTCATCTCCTTCCAACCCCCCTGCCATGGGCAGGGACCCCTTCCACTAGAGCAGGTTGCTCCAAGCCCCGTCCAGCCTGGCCTTGGGCACTTCCAGGGATGGGGCAGACACAGCTTCTCTGGGCAGCTTGTGCCAGTACCTTACTGCTCTCACGGAGAATAATTTCTTCCTTGTATCAAAGCTAAACCTTCCCTCTCTCAGTTTAAAGCCATCCCCCCTTGTCCTGTCACTCCATGCCCTTGTCAAAAGTCCCTTTCCAGCTCTCTTAAGTCCCTTTCGGTACAGAGCAAACTCTGGGATTGCTTGTGATCAGCCTCCCTCTCTTTCACAGGTTATCAGGAAGGACTGGCAGAACTCTGTGCTAGCACACGGCATGAATTCAGCCCATGGCCTGGATCTCACCTCTATTACTAATAACTCGGGCTGGGAAAATTCTGACACACGCCAGTGACATCTGGGCGAAAGGTGACTCTCTAGGGACGTTTAGTTTTTGCCGTCGATCTGGATCAGCCTTTAATTTGAGGATTTATTTGTGAACTGCCATAGTAGCTGTCACGGTGGTAGTGAAATCATAAAGCTGGCAGCACAATAAAGCAAGCCCTTAAGATTGTGTTTGATCTCTGGGAGCTGAAAAGTGCTGAATAAAATTTTCACACAACTTAAACTACGTTTTGGATCAGTTGCGTTAAGATTGACATTCTTTGAACTGAGCCCATTTTTCTATTTTAATATTTCAATAGAGACTTATTTGAAAAGACAGTATATTTTTTAAAGGAAAAAACATGATCGAGGATGAACACGCATCAGGGCATTGTTTTTTACTAAATTGCTGGACAAGACTTCTGTGTAAAATAGTGGGTAGGGTATGAAGAAAACCTTTTGTTACATATTGAATTGAGGTTTTTATATTATAAAATTGAACAAATAACTAAGAAAATTGTGTAACCTCTCCATTAGTAATTTTATGGTATCACATGCAACATGAGTTACAGTTTTTACTGTTGAATTCTGAAGAAGTAATGTTTTGGTGAAAGGAGCGTGCAGCTTAATGTACCTGAGGTAATCCAAGATCACATGAAGCTATTTTTTATATGAACAAGCAAGAAAATGCACATTCAGGACTGACTTAATTAAAATTCTAGTGTTTAGCAATGGAAAGCCCACAGATAAACTTCCCTCTAGGTCTGGTTTCAGACCAAAAAAGGAGCAGGATCCAAGAGGATGGGAGTCCTCCATTGAAAAAAGCAATGACAGAAATGCATGTAAATAACAAAGTACAGGTCGTAATAAATAAATTGCCAACAATAAAGAAGGAAAACTTGGATGACTATGACGAAACTCCAGTGGAGGCTGATGGGGAAACCGCCAAGCCAAACAGTGCTTCACTATCTGAGCCTTTGAGTTTAAATCCAGGTTTGAAACACACGTTGGCACAGTTCCACCTAAGCAGCCAGAGTTCACTGGGTGGACCTGCAGCTTTTTCAGCTCGGTATTCCCAGGAAAGTATGTCACCCACCGTCTTCCTGCCTCTCCCATCACCACAAATACTCTCTGGTCCGCTGCTCATCCCTCCGGACAGCTCCACAGAACTCACCCAGACCCTGCTGGAGGGGGAATCCATCTCTTGTTTTAAAGTTGGAGGAGAAAAAAGACTTTGCCTGCCTCAAGTGTTGAATTCGGTTCTCCGAGACTTTTCCCTGCAGCAGATCAACACGGTGTGTGATGAACTGTATATCTACTGCTCAAGGTGCACTTCTGACCAGCTTCACATTCTGAAGGTTTTGGGAATTCTTCCATTCAACGCTCCGTCCTGTGGGCTCATTACACTGACAGATGCTCAGAGACTATGCAATGCTTTACTGCGCCCTCGCACTTTCCCCCAAAGTGGCAGTTTCCTCCCTGGTAAGAACACCTTGGCCCAGCTGAAAGAGACTGGCAGTGCCTTTGAAGTAGAGCATGAATGCCTGGGCAAGTGCCAGGGGTTGTTTGCACCTCAGTTCTACCTTGCCCCGGATGACCCGTGTATCCAGTGCTTGGAATGCTACGGGATGTTCTCACCCCAGACCTTCGTGATGCATTCACATAGATCCCCAGACAAGAGGACCTGCCACTGGGGGTTCGAGTCAGCCAAGTGGCACTGCTACCTGCACATTAACCAAAAATACCTGGGCACATCAGAGGAGAGAGAGTTGAAGCATCTCTTGGAGGAAATGAAGGAGAAATTCAGCGAGAAAAATCAGAAAAGAACTCGGTCCAAAGTAAGTTCACCTGGTGTTGTAAAACTCCCAGATCTCTTTCTGCTCACACGTAAATACTTGTTTTAGAAGCGCATTACTTGGCTTTTCTAAGTGGGAATACTTGTCACATCAAGCCTAAGTTAAATCTGTGAGAGAGCTTCACCATGGAAATAACATTTCTCATTAAAAGGGGTGGTAATTTCTTTCCTCTTTGGGCTGCAAGTAACCATTCAAGCTGGATTGGCTCAGTTGGTTCTTGTTCTGTCCTAAGGTATACAGACTCTGGAAAATTCAGGCTGTTGTGGAAATTTTCATTCTCCCATTCGACCTTTGAGTAGGTTTTATGTGGTGTGTGCTGCAGCAGCTGAGCATAGCAGAAAGGAGCTTGAAAATCAAGTATTACAAATGAATTCTTCATTTGTTATTTGTACTCCAGCATGCACACGTGGGCTGGATGGCAACCTGGCTTGCTGGCCACCCATCTCATGACTTGTGTGCAGGGTAGTGGTGCTTTGCTAAATGGCTATTTAGAAGCCCAAAGTCTGCTTGTTCAGCAAGAGCTTTCTGTTTAAACCACTTGTGCAGTGAAATATGCCAAAAAGAGGGGGTTTTAAGCAGCCCAAGTAATGAGCTGTAGGCCGGTATCTTGACAATAGTTAATAATAGACATCTTATTTTTTCCTAAAATACTGCTGCAAGTCTGTGCTGTGGTTCCAAAATACAGAGCTTATTTGTCCCTTGGAGAGCTTCTACTTTAACTAGTAGGACAAGCAGCAGAGAAACATTAATATCATAGATGTTCCCTTTCATAGAAAGCACAATTTTGGGGTATATTTTAAACTTTAAGAGGTTTTTAATGGTTTCTGCCCCATGACTGTTTCTTTCCAGTGTATTCGGTGTTTCTGTGTCTGTTTGATGGCTGCAGGTTTGATGATAAGTCCATGTTGCCTGTTTGATGTTTTGTGGTGGATTTCAAAATAGCAGCAAGAACAGTGCAGATGGCTGAGCCCAAAAAGGGGTGCTATAAGCTGACACCTTTCAGCACAAATTTCTGAAAAGTTGGTGTTGCAGGAAGGCTGACTGTAGTAACAGGTATTGTTACAGTGGTGCCAGTCTGCAGGAAGAGATTTTAACAGCAGATTCCCATGGATGTCTGCAGTATGGCATGCTTCCACATGCTGAATTATTTGAAGACGCAGTCTCCTAGCAAAGAGACTTTGCTTTCCAACTGATAAAGACATGTCAGTCTTTATTCTTGTAGTGCCAGTGTAGGAAATGAACTACAGCATGGTGGATGCATCAGTGGAAATAGTCTTCCATATTCACACTATAAATGCTGCTTCCTTTTCCACAGTAGCAGATTTCAGACAATGAGATCTTTCAGTTTCATGTGCGAAGAGGAAAAAAACCCAGCTCAAATTAGCAGTGGCAGTAATTTGGACTGGACTGGTGCAAATGAAATACTAAAACTTTCTGCAGTCTTCGCTGCAGACCTGTGTAGTTTTTTCTTACAAAGCAACATATGAAACCAGAGTGAGAAGCTGTGAAAACCTCAACAAAATACAATGGTGGGGGAGGTTTGGAGGTTTTTTCCATTTTGTAGATATTCATCTGGGAAGTACAAGAGTTTAAGAGGGCTGTGTTGGAGTAGAGTTTCCCATTCCTTGTCCTGTGGAACCTTAGGCTGCTACAGTTGTCTTTTCATAGAATTACAGAATGGTTTGGGTTAGAAGGGACCTTAAAGATCATCTCGTTCCTCCTCTGCCCTGGGCAGGGACACCCTCCATTAGACCAGATTGCTCACAGCTCCATCCACCCTGACCTTGAACACCTCCAGGGGATGGGGCAGCCACAACTTCTTTTCCTCCTTTCAGTGTTGTGAGAGAGGTATCAGGTACAACACGTAGACATTCCCTTTCCTTACGCTCCTAGGGGAAATCATGTGCAGGATGTTCCGTTTGCTGTTCTGTCACCTCCTCTGCACCTTTGCTGAGTCAGTCCTCAGGAGTGCTGGCACATCTTTGTGGTTATCTTGGAGGACCCAGGAAGAACAGTTGCCCTTGCTAGGTCTTTCCCCATCTAGTAATAATGAATTACTTAAGTCCCATAGTCTGTGGAGCACCCTAGATCCTGTGCCTTGTCTTTCTCCTTAGCATTTCACTCTGAGTTTATTCACCTCACAGTGCAAATACACTAATGTTCCAATATTTTAATAGCAAAGTACTCTTGAGATTAATTCCTTTCTATTCCCAGGGCTAATAAGAGAGCTGTGAGCTGTGTGCGCGATTGTCATAATTTTCTGTGGAGTTCTAGACTGCAGTGCAACATCCACCTGCTCTTCATGGAACAGCTGTCACCGAGTCTCTGCTGATTCCTGCGCTGACAGATCCTTGTTCCCTTTGACTTTGCGACAGTTTCTCATCATCTCTGCACTAAAACTTTGTCTTGTTTCTCAGACTGATTCCCTGAGCTGGCCACAGTGCGTGGGGGAAAGCTCACAGTGGGGGGGTTAACATTTCTTCTGAGGGTTTTATAAATTCAGTCTCTGCTAAAACTGCTGGCTTAATGATTACGCTGAAACCACTACTTACCTATGTATTTTTTCCTTAAAGAACAGCTTTGTCCAACTAGCTTAGAAGAAAAATAAGGCATTTTTCATGTAAACCTTTTAAACAGTTTGAGTAGAAGTAATTCAATTCAACTTGTTATGTTTACAGAATTATTTAAGAGCATCTAAAATACACAAATTGTTGGGTAATGAAATACACATATATATATTTGGAAGTAGATGCCTTGTTTCATTTACCTGGATGGTGAGGGAAGAATCCTGTTAGAAAAACACTTCATGTTTATTTATGGTATAATTTCATTTTCTTTCCTAAGTAAAAATTTGATTGCATGCTATGGAATTCATTTGCAAGATGCACACTAATATGTAGACAGTAAATTCGGTTTCCATTTGAAATAGGTAAAAAAAAAGTAAAAATCTGACCTAGTAATTTGAAAATAGAGATGACCTGATAATTTCACATGTAAATATATAAGCATTTTAAAACTTGAGTCCTAAAATATGGACAAATGTGGTCTGAAGCTAAAATCAGATCACTGCATACTAGCTGCAGTATAAGTAGATTATCTGTGATTATTTAAATTGTTAGAATGATCTGAGTAAGTAGAAAAAACTTGACAAGTGTCAGGATGAGGCTATTTTTCTAGAGATTATTCAAATCTTTATTATTTAAAGCCTTACAAATTTACAACTCCAGAGCTTCTCTTCCTTGTGCCCTCCCTCCCTTTCTGTCTGTGTTGGAAGTGATTTGAGGAACTCTAGGGGTGGAGTTAAATTTCAGTTTCATTGTGAGAGCTGAGTTTTGTGGGTTGGAAGCTTTGGTCAGAATGGGGTAGGTGGGGTTTGGTCCCTGCCAGGGTCGGGTGGGGTTGGATTGAGCAGACCATGGCACAGGTCACAGCGGTGTCACTCAGGGTCTCCGACTGCCAGGGATGGAATTCTCTAGAAGTTTTTTCAGGGTTTGTAAATACAAACTTTGCTGGTAATATAGCACATAAGAAGTTGTGAAGATACTAGAACACTATGTGAAGGTTTCAATACAGGATTATTTAACTTTAGCTTTACAGGCTGTTTTTTAATTGAGCAACTTGTTGAAGGTCTGGGTTTGGCTGGAATGGTGTTGGCTTTCTTTGTAGCAGCCTGTTTGATGCTGTGCCATGGATTTGTGGCTAAAACTGTGGGTAACACACCGATGTTCTGCCTGCTGCAATAAAAACTGGGATAGAAGGAGGAGAAAGAGGGTTTGGCATCCGAGGTGGAGGTTGTTCGGAGGCTGGTTGGGCAGTTGTCTGAGGGAGGGACTGAGCCGTGTCCTTTGCTTCACTTGTATTTTTCTCTTTCCTTCACCACTTGAACCAACTTTATCCAGGAGCTTTCTTGCTCTTGTCCCTTCCATCCCCTGGGAATGGTGCTGAGGGAGCAGCTCTGTGGGTGCTTGGCAGCTGCCTGGGGTCAGCCAGCCACACCCTACCCAAAACCCCACATCCCAAGGCGTTTCTAATACCGTGAAATTGCAAATCAATTTCTTAGCTATGAGACTATTGTAAATACATTATGAGACACCTTTCACTTGAAATTAAGAGCAGCTTTGGAGGGAAGCACAAAGCGTCACCAGGAATTTTGAGTAAAGAGTAATTTCAAAAATATTTCTTGAGACACACAGAACAAGAATTGCTTTCCAAATGCAAAACACACAGAAGTTTTTAAGATTACATATTCTGATGCACCTAAGTTAATTTTGTTTGCCACTGCAAAGGGAATGGCATTGTCATGTTACTGGGAGCAGCTTTGACTGCCTCTGCAATAAAAATTTGTTGTGACTAAAGAAAATTCTGTCCCTGGAACACCAGCAAATTGTTCCATTTAATTTTGAAATGAAGTATCTAGCAGGTGCTTACTTTTTATAGACACGTTATTACAAAAGGATCGTACAACCTTTTGGGAATCCTAGTTTCTGTTTTCTGTTTCTCCCAAGTTTGTTTAGCAGAGTTCTGGAAACTCAGCAGAGCTTTTAGATGGGTCTGTAAAGAGATTTTCTTTTAATTTCATTGCTGTTTTGTCCACAATGGTAAATTGGAGATCAAAGAAAATTCTGTGGCTTGCATCACCCTGTGTCTCTGCCAAAGACACCCCATTTCCCAGTACCCCAGTCTCTACTGTGTCTGTATTAATGGTGTAAATGCCATTTCTGTGAAGAGTGTTTATGAAAATGTAAATAACCTATATCCATGTTTCAGTTACCAATTAATTTTATTTCCTTTAGGCAGAGCCACAGCAGAACCTGGAATTATCACAGTGGTATCCAGTTATAAAGCAAGAAGCAGAAACTGATCCTCAACCACCTTCCTTTTTCCATCCCAGGTACCTGAGTTTCCTATGTAGAACTATAAGCACTATCAAGTATTTAAATAATTTTGGCTATTTAGGGATAATTCAAACTGAAAAAAATATATTTGCAACCTGAACTGTTAGGAAAACACTTAAGGTATGACACAGGAATGATTTAACCCTAAATTTTTATGTGTTTCTTAGTGTAAATACTATTGAACTGCTTATGAGTGTTTTTTTGGTACAGGACTCAATCTGTGACCTGTGGTTGTTCTTCAGTAGGCAATACAATTGAAATGTAATTAAAATTTCCCCTTTCTTAGTAGAAACGACAGGTAATTTTTGATCTTTCACAGTGTAATACAATGCATCCATGTGGAAAGCTGCACAGGGCCTGTGTACCTGAGGACAATTTCATTTCCTTCCAGAAAAGACTTCCAAGAGGTGTTTGAAGGCTTTCTTCCACACTGGAACAAGGGCTAGAGCTGAATTGTCTGTGGACTGGTTTTCTGGTTTTAGAAACCAAGTGCATGTCCTTGACTTCTTGCCCAGTTTGTCACTTGCATCAGCGAGGGAAACAGTTTTTCTTAATTTTCCTCTTGCCCTCACCCCCTGTGGTTGCACAGGTCCTGAATTTGGGTCAGAGCAGCCCCTTTTTGGTGCACACACATCACACTGGTTCCCACGCAAACACAGGAGTGGAGGAGCTTCTGTGATGGGCCCTCATGTTGTGTTTGTGCTGGTGCTTTCCGTCAGAACCAGGAGAAAGGGAAGTGTTGAGGACAGCAATTGAACTCCAGTGACACTGGTGATCTTGGCACTGACCTGGACACACCTGGGGCTCTCTTCTCTTTGTGCTAGGCTGAGTGGTAAGGTTAGGGTGGGACTCGGGGATGCTCCCAGGAGTCCAGGAGCTGTGAAAATCCAAATGGGCAGCTCAGTGTATGTGGGAAAGAAAGTCCAGCATTGGTCTCAGACGTGCCCCAGGACTGTCAGAACACAGCTGTGCTGCTTAAGTGAGGGGCTCATTCCTAGTTCACTGAGCACTTCCCCATCCTCCATTGCTAATATAAGGATTATGAAAATGCTGGAGAGTCTGGATTCAGTGGCATTCTAATTTCACTCTTTGCATTTAAATGAAGTCTTCGTGTGATTTTCTGTAATTTTTTTTAATCAGCCGTGTTTGGAAAATCCACTTGTTTGATAGCCTCAAAACCTTATCTAGATAATCTACTCAGTAAAGATTAAGTGGGTTGGTAGGCTTTCCTTTTGCATAGGAAAAATTTTAAATGGACATGCTTATTTTTCATTGATGCTTTCACAGTTTGAACTCATGTTTAATTAAACTTAATGCTCTCAACCAACCGTCACTTATTATGTCTTACCTTTCACTATGAATTTTACTTTTCTGCTGTTTCAGTTACTACCTTTATATGTGTGATAAAGTGGTTGCCCCGAATGTCTCTCTTGCATCACAATATAAGGATGTTGCAAAAACAACAGTAAAAGCTTCAGAAGTTAATAAATCCTCACCCGGGCAGTCAGAGAAGAAGCTCAGTAGTGGAAAGCACAAAAAAGCTGCCTCCTATCCAGAGCTTTCTCTTGAAGAACAGGAAAAAATTGACTTGAAAACTGGTGTGGAGCAGCCACATAAACGTTTAGGTGAGTAGTGAAAAAGTGTTGAAGTCTTTGATTTTTATACCACAGAATTTTGGAAAGGTTAACACTGAGCTAGAACTTTGTGATATCCCTTCAGACCCAAAAATTCCATTCGCCTTCATGTAATCTCAGTTTTCTTTGCGTTTTTTTTTCACTCTGGAAGTTGAACTTTCTGTGATTATTGTTCTCTGTTCTTTTCTGTGTAGATCCTCCTGTGTCAGCTTGTTCTGCGAGAGGTGGAAAATCTGAGCGTGCTTCTTCCAAAATGACCAGAGACTCTGGCCGTGGTGAGGGAGGTGCTGATGCACGAACCTTGTCCCCCACCCTCATGAAAGACATCAGCTGTGAGGATGACAAGGGAAGGATCATGGAAGAAGTAATGAAAACCTACATCAAGCAGCAGGAAAAACTGAACACGATTTTACGGAGGAAGCAGCAGCTCCAAATGGTACAGTGGCAGTCTGGGTGCATTTCCCCCTGGACAGCAGGGAGCTGGTGTGGCCTTGCTGGCTCCACAGTCAACATCACAGATTGCATTCATTTAGAAACACCAAAGCACACAGATCATTTTTCCCCTCAGCTTAAATCCAGACACCAAATCTTCAATGTCCCTTATGCTTGTGAGTTTTGAGCTCACTAATAATTGGTGTCTCTTCAGTTTGCAGCTGCCAGGGGCAAACAGCTCCTGCTTTTGCTGTATCCTCTGAAATTTCTCAGTTTCCAGGTTTTTAAAGATGCAGATATCAATATTCTAGCAATGGTCTTAACGCTGCCCTGTATAAAAAAGAACACCACCTTCCTATTCCCATTTGCTAAACCTTGCTTTTAGGGATTTTATTTTTAGTCTTTTCTTTAATAATGGATGATTTTAGAGGCTGGTGTCCATTTGTGACATTTCTGTTTTCTGAATTCAGTTAAATACTGTCTTTGCTTCTTGCATTCATGGAACAGACCTAATATTTTAATTTTTTAAAATTTTAATTTAAATGTTAATCTCAGAATCTAGGAGCTCAGGTAGGGCCCTAGAGCTGCTACTTTAAAATTGTTCTGCTATTGGAGGTAAAGCTTGTAGATAAGCTTAAAAAAATTACGAGTTTGAAAAGATCAAAATGTCAGTGGACAAAGCAATCAAACACTTCACTGTGTTTTCTGATGCTACACTTCTTGCATCTTCTACAAGTATAATTTAGTGAATCAGTGCTGCTGCTTCCTGAGGTTCACTGCTGGAAGTGCGAATTTGTTTCTGGAAGCTCCGTGTAGTTGGAAGTATAAGTAATTTCTTATAAATTAGATGCATGTTGCAGAATTCCAGGCTGTCCTTGATAAGTAGATAAATACCATTATCAGGCTGTTGTTACTGGTAGTTACAAATGGTCTTTTTTGCCTCACTGGTTCCAGATCCACTTTTAAAATCAGGTTTTTTTACTTTTCTTGTGTTAGAAAGAAGGAGTGTGTGATCTTGTTCTTTCTTTACAGGAAGTGGAAATGTTAAGCAACTCTAAAGCTATGAAGGAACTGACTGAGGAGCAGCAGAATTTACAAAAAGAACTCGAATGTTTGCAAGCAGAGCATGCACAAAGAATGGAAGAATTTTATTTTGAGCAGAGAGACTTGGAGAAGAAACTGGACCAAGTGATGAAGCAAAAATGTAGCTGTGACTCCAATTTGGAAAAAGACAAAGAAGCTGAATATGCAGCACAGGTGAGAAGGGAAGGTTTTTTTCAAACCAAATATATTTAGTGTAACAGGAAATCGTGAGGTTGTTGTTCAGCCACCTTAAGGTTTCATTTTCTCTGTGTTCTGACAACACAGACAAATAGGTCAGTGACAGCAATATTTATTTCCCTGTTCCTTGACTGAAACTGAGGTAGAATGTAGCTTAGGGAAACATATGATGTTATTGATGAAATATTAAACTTAAACATGAGGTCTGTTACATCCTCATTTAAAACAAATTCAATTTTTAATGTATATGGGCTTGCCCATGATACAGGCTTAAACATGATCATTATTTTATGTAAAAAAAAATAAATCCAGACCTCTGAACTATCTTTTGTAACATTAGCAGCATACCTTGCTGCTCTTCCTGTTCCTTGATGGTAGAACCTTCCGCACTATCTGATGAGCCCCTTCTGTGCTGTGCTGCCCAAAGCATTTGGCCAAGAGTTTTCTTGGAAATGAAAATCTTATTAGTGTCTCTCATTCTCGCCTCTTGGATTCATATGTCAAAACCTATGGAGCTGTTTCTTCCTCTCACTTTCCTTTTAGCTTTTACTATTGCGTCTTTATGTTGGAGATTATTCCAATGGGAAAAAGTGAAGTTACTGCCAAAGGGAGCCTTGGAATGCCCCTTTTAAAAGTCAGCTGTAGTTATGATGAAATTTTTGATTTTGCACCGTATCACAGAAAACTAGTCATAACAGACTCATTTTTAAAGTGAACAAAATCCAAAACTTGAGCTCAGTAAAGCTCTGTGGTCCTTTGTGGTCCTTTTTTCTCAACTGTGTATATTTCCTGTTCTTACTGACTCAAACTGAGAAACAGGCAGTACTTGAGAGACAGGTTTTGATATTTTTGGTGAGTAGGGCAGAGACTCGCATCGTAAATCCTTCTCATGAATTTAATTTCATGACATCCCACTCCACTGATTCCTGGCCTTTGCTGCCAGAAATAATCCTCTCTGACTAAGGCCTGATTTACTAAACATCTGGTACAAGCCCTGTTAGTGCAAGTAACAGCGTGTTCTAATTTATGGAGATCATCATGTATAGCATGTTTTATAGGGCTTGTGCAGCTTACTTCCTTTGGAGGCTGGAAACTGTGGATTGTTCCCCAAGGAGATTGGTTGTGTGTTTCTTTTGAAGTTAGACTTTGAAAACTAAATATATTCCTTGTGTAAAAGTTAGCTCTGTTATTACCTCTGTGGTAGATCTGTTCACAACGGATAATTTGAACTTTTTTTTCCCATTTATCACATCTTGCAGTAGATTCTGGTTCCAAGAAGCAGCAGAGTTAAACAGAGGTCTTGGGAACAGGGAACTTCCCCAAGCTGTGTATACAGCATTTTAAAAAAGCCTTAATCTGATGTGTTCTTGAAGCAGTTGCCCAGGCTGCCTTTTCTCTCCGAGAACTGTGGACTGGGAGGAACTCTCCTTATGCATTAAACAGGATTAGTAATTTGGTACTTGCAACTTGCTTAAAAGTCTCTTCTCCTTTCTAGGCCTGAAGATGCACTGTCTTCTCCCCCTTTTTGACTTCTCTATTGAAATAGTTGCTTCACCCTGTCAGTCACAGTAGGGCAGAATAACCAGTACTGGAGCCTTTCCTTAGAGCTGGAAATCAAATCTCAGCCAGAGACGTGCTGCAGCATGCAGGCAGTGGGCACTGTTGCACTGCAGCACTTCACTGCAGCACTTGTGCAGTCAGGACTTGCATTAACAGTCTGTTGTTGCCTAAGAACTGCTGAAGTATTTCTGGTGATAGAATTGGAGATGAAATGCGGTGTTTCTCTAAAATCAGCACAGCCATTCCTTCACCCAGTACATTCTGTAGCAGCTGGTGAACACCAGGAATACCCTGTATGTTCCTGCTCTTTCATTCTCATGAGCTGTCTTCCTCATTTTCGGTGAGATGGATCCTTAGTGATGATGCACATCAGGTAAATACCTATCATTATAAAGGCAGATGGATTTTTTTAGATGGAGTGAGGTCTTTTAGTAAGAAATGAGCCCATAAATCAATGGGAGAGGAGATAACTGGTGTCCAGTCTCCTCCCTATGTTAACTGCTGGTAATGTACTATAAGCAATAAGCAACTTTTCCATTCTTGAGAAGGTGTTTCCAGATGTCACTGTAAATAATTTTGGTGACATTCTAGCAAGTTGGTACCTTACTGTATTCTAAAGAGGAAAAGAATACCTGATTTCCGTGTTCAAACCCAAAATATTTCAAAAAACATTCGAGTGGACTCAGGTTTATATTTGAACACACACACACAGATGGTTATGTTCAAGATTTTCTGAATGTTTCATTTATACTAAGGAGTATCAGAAAACAGTGTTGGTGGTTTTGTTTCATCTAGAAATGCATTCAGGCTTTGACATAAAGAAGTAATATTTTGTCAGGTAAGAGAAATGAACCTGGGAAATGAAAAAATGCAGTTTTTTCTGGGATTTGTGACACATCCAATGCAGACTTCATCACAATCTTCTCAACAGATTCTGTGTATTATTGGCAGTCTAGTGTGACAGTTCACATAACTACAACTTACGTGCATTTAAAAATTAGATTTTCTCAATTTTTTAAATTATAGTATGATGTTTATGCAACTTTGCACATTGACATTGCTTGCTAATGGTGTAGTAGGTAAGTGCATAATTCTTGATAACTGCGTAATTCTGATGGACTGAAATACTTGGATGCATGGAGTGGCCATCTGTGACCTCTTGATGTTTTAAATAAGTTTGCAAAAATTTACCCTGCCTCTCTGTCTCTCCTGTTTCACAGCTGGCAGAACTGAGGCAGAGGTTGGATCATGCAGAGGCAGATAGACAAGAGCTCCAGGACGAACTGAGACAGGAACGAGAGGCCCGGGAAAAGTTAGAGATGATGATAAAGGAGTTGAAGCTACAGATCCTGAAATCTTCGAAAAATGGGAAAGGAAAATAGAAATTGGAAGAGGAAGCACAGCTGCGTCCTTCAAACAGGGTGTTTTGGTTTTAATGATAGTGAACAATTTTTGTGTGCTGAGAAAAAGTGTTCTTTATGGATTTCTATTTCCCAGACAGGTCCAGATGAAGATATACATAGATATAAATAAATAGAGATAGACATTTTTAGATTTTCCTAACCAATGAAAATCTGCATTGATTTGTACTGGTGTTTTTCTCAAACAGTGAAAAATACGAAACTCTTGATTTAGAGTGACCAGTTTCTGTCTATTTCTAATGCAGTCTTAAGGACTCTACACCTTCTAACCTTCTTTGTTAAAACATATGTGGGTATCTTTATTTTGCTATCAGTTGCACATCCAGTTATAAAAGTACATTAAAAACATCCTCAATTCTTCAAGGTCTAAAATAGTTTGGGTTTCAGTGAGAATTAAATGTTCTCAAACTGAGGAGGGTAAAGGCAGCTTTTTGTCTGCAAGGCAGAGCTCAAAATTGCCACAATTGATTGATGATTGAGCATCAAAAGTGATTTACCAGCATGAGTTTTTCCCATAATTTCATTGTGTGAAGTCAGCTGATCTTTTCAGTATTGTCTATTTAACAACTCATTATCAATCTAAGGAGTGTTAGAGACAGCACTTGCTTGCTCTGCTGGAAGAAGAAAACATTAGGGTTTGTTGTTTTTTGGTTGTTCTTTTTGGGAATTAAAAAATTTGCAATTACAATGGAATCTTGGGAAGTTAAAAATTCACAAGTTCTCTTCTGTTTTTTTCTCTATAGTGCGTGTGAAAGAAACATTAGAAGGCTTAAAGGTGGGGCTTTTCCTTCTAGAAACTGAGAAAGCTTGACTTAACTGTTTTTCAGATATTAATGCTTTCAAAAAAAAGAATTTATTAAGGAATATGTATTAATTTCTTTAGTACCCTAAGCCTCCACACTTTGAGCCTCTTGCCAACTTGTGGATTTTTCTTTCATGACATAGAACAGGCCTTAATTGACATTATGATCATAGCTTAAAATGTAAAATTCTGAGGTATGGCACTTTGAAAAATCATTTTGATAGTTTCAGTATTTGAATGGCATGGTAGGGTTACCATGAATTAAGAAAATACAGCATGTTTGTTAAGCTATAATATTGGGAAATGTGTAATTGTACAGAATTAATGTTTTATGTATATATATAATGTTTGAGTACTTCTGAAGTCTGGTTCCTAGTGGGTTAAATGCATGGCTACAAAGTTGGATGAGGAAAAATTTCTTTGCACTTCTCTCCGAAAAGTTGGATACAGCTGGCAGATGTCAGCTGACCATGTCAGTGATAGGAATATTTTAGTAATTCCAGTATTTCACTACATAATTTTAACTTGTGCTTTTAGTTTCTGGTTTTGAGGTACTTAAGTTGAATATTCTCTTAATAATTCAGTTCATTTTGGATGAAACCACTAGTAAAAGCCTACATTGATTTTTGGTTTTCCCCCCCTTAACTTGTAAAACTGAAAACTCTTGTTCTTTTTTGTTTCTGTGTTAGTGGTATAACAAGACTGAATATCACAGAGAAAGATAAAATTGCACATATCTTTAAATTGAATCAGAAATGAGGTGGTAAATTAAATGTCACGGAGTCATAGGATGATTTTTTAAATAACTGTACAATTTTGTTTATGAACTCTGTGTCGTATTTACACTGACAAGGAAAGCAGGTTAGATAAATTAATTTTCTTTGTCAGTGTTGAGAATCATAGAATGGTTTGGGTTGGAAGGGATCTTAAAGATCATCTAGTTCCACCCCCTGGCAGAAAAGAAGACCAGGATTATATTTTTCTCTTCTTCAGCTCCCATCTCCAAATTTTTGCTTTAAAAAAAAAAATAGGAAAAAGAAACAAAGTAAAAAGGAAAAGGCCTGTCTTTGCAGCTTGGTTTGGAGGGAAAGGTGCTGACTAAATGGTTCTGGTTGTGTGTGCACCACTTGCTTTAAAAACACCGTGCATGTTTTGTTGTCCAGCCACCAAACCGGGGATACAGGGAGAGTAGGCAAGGGGTGTTGTTAGAGGTGTGATGTTTGGGGAGCAGAGCTTGAGGTTGTCCAGTGTGATTGGCAGATCCTGTGTTGGATGAGCTGAGAATTTGGGAAGTTCCACCTGGGTGCTGCTGAAGGATGGAGAGAGCCCGTTTGTGTTGCTTCTCAGCGTCAGTGTTTTGGGGCAGGCTCGGGCTGTCGGTGTGGGTAAGGCCACAGCTTGTTCTCACAGCTGCAGTGACTGATGCACCACAGTATTTATAGCTGTTGAATGTTTGGAATCCTCCTGGGATTATTATATCAGTAGGATAGTGAATATTCAGTTTCCATTCAGGTCTTGTCTGTGTTCTGTGACTTCTGCTCAGATGTCTCCCTTGGCCAGGGGTTGTTCAGCAGTGGCACTGGAAGGCTGGTGTAGCCCAGGTTCCTGTGCCTCAGCCAGCACTTGGGTCACTGCTGGAGGCTCTTAAAATGCTGGTGGCCATCCTTTGCACCAATATTTTCACAATATTGCAAGAACTGCAGCAGCTACAGGAAGTTTTACCTATTCCAATTGCAGATGTTTCCGAACATCTGGCTGATAAAGCTAATGGAACATTTATTGTAATAACCTTAAAAGTAGCTTTGTAAATATTCCATTTAGTTAATCTAAAGTTAGAATGCATTTTAAATTATTGTAATCCTCTTAAAATTCTTAAATACTACTTTCAGGCTCTTGACGTGACATAAACAATTTTCATACGTGTAGACTTAATTTTATACCGATTTTAAGTAATAATGTATACATAAATGTGCCATAGACCTTTGTGTGCTCACAGTCTTTGAAAGATAGTTTTTTAGTAAATTGTAAATAATGCTCCTAAGTCCTAGAACAAATATAGTAGACCTTTTTTTCGTTACCTTATCCTTATTCTGTCGAATGGTTCATTTTACAGCCTGACATAGGAACTTGGAATGCACACTTGAGGGCCCTCACTTAGGTGCACATTGAATGGTAGAGACTAAATCAGTCATTAGGTCTTTACTTTTAGTCATAGCTTGCTCATTTTATGTATTGTTATTTGGTTTGCCTTAGTCATTGCTTGCTGATCTTTTCAGGCAAGAAGTAATTTTCCCATGTAGTTGTGACATGAAGCCTGTAGAACAAAGTCCTAAAATTGTCTGTAATTTGGAAGTTGCTTCATTAAGCACGTACACCAAGATGGAAGTTGCCTAGTGCACCTTTTGGAATAACTAGGATCCAAGGTGGATACCTAATCTGCTCCTATACTTTTTTAAAAGAGAACTTTAACATGCTTTGTATACTTTAATCAATAAAATATAAAAACTTAGAGGGTAGAACTCTTGTAATTTTGGCAGTCTGGAAACACCCTCACTCACAATGTAACCAGGTGTCCCTCAACAAAAGAGATTTTTATCTAAATCTCCAAACTTAGTTAAGTCTGTGTTTTAGTTTTTGTAAAGCATATCATTCGGTTTGAGTACTTAGATGAATGTAGTTATGTTTCACATTCTTAAACTAATTTTATTCTATATTTAATATATTGATAGCTTAGGTGTAAAACCATCTGTACATAGCAAAGGCATAATGCAATTAGTGATGTAGGGAAAGTTGGGTGGGAACATAAAGCTACTGGTGGCCTGAAAAGAAATATGTCTTGGCCCGTATTTTAGAAGTCACAATGTTTTATCCATACATTCTTGTTTTGTACTGGGGGAGGGGATAGCTAGAATGTGTTATGAAATTTTTGGAAACCTTTTCCTAGCATTAGTTGGGAAGTTGGCCTTGAAATGCTGTCATGGTCAGCTTCCTAGAATTCACTTGTTTGTAGAGTATATATTTTGATTGTCAGTAAAGATAACAACTTTGTATTTTTTCTGCACTTAATTCGTGTAATTAATCCACACAACAGAGTTTTCTATAACATGGTGAAGTCGACAAAAGACGTAATTTCTCCTACCTATTAATCTGTGCTTGCAATATTTCAGTGATTTTATTTAAGCCATCGATAGTAAGCAGCAGAAAGCTGCAAATTTCAATTTTCTTTTTGCTCATTACATTTGTAGTGTGAGTGTTCATTGGTTTTCTTTACAGAAAGCTTGTAGAATTTTCTATTTGCTGCATATATCTATTTAAAAAATACAGTCGTTTTTTAGCTTTTGTGAAAGCAGTTACTGCTTACGAATTGCACGATGATTTTATAGTATGTCTCCATTACTTAGCAAATTGTTCTTTTCAGGGTTAGTGGTTCAGTTGGAAAATGCTTGAAAAACGAGTTCTAAGCACTTCATCAAGCACAGCAAACATGGTATAAAATTTTGCTATTTGAAAATTAATTAAGTGTAACGATATCAATTGAATTTTTTTTCTTCTAAGAGATACCTCACTTAAAGGAAAGCACAGCTGTACTGTATTTAAACGAATTCTAGGAAATAATAAAAAGTTGGTCTGAAATATTTCGTTGCCATCACGTTGCTTTCTGTGATTGACAGAACGCTTTTTGTGTTTTCATCCTCACTCTCTTAAGTATTTATTGCTGTTGACATGCCAGTATAATTCTCTCAAATGACAGAAAGTAGCTGCAAAACAACCGAGTCCGTGTTAGCTCAAGGCAACAGGTTGAGTGACTACTCTGAAACCATAGGAAAAGCCTGTGAAGAACGATCAGTGCATTCAACAATTTTTAATATTTTGCCAATGATGTACAGTCTTACTGTCAGCGTTGCTGTGGTTGCATTACATGACACACAAAACTGTCCTCTACCTCACGTGAGATTTAACAGATATTTTATATGGTTTTAGTAAACAAGATGCATCTATCTGGTCACTTAGTTTACAAAATTTGAATTATATTTATTGAAACATGACATACTGTGCTCTTAGCTTATACCTCAATTGTATTTTGTGCTGTTATCCATTTCCATGCCTTGTAAATACCTGTATAGATCGTGGATTCAAAAACAAATAAAGAACTGTAATGTCAGAACACCCGTCTCTGTCGTATTTTTGAACACTGACTTCTAAACTTGGCTCTTTGAAGGTGTTTAGCTCGGTGCTTTTCTAAGGAGGACAGAGCCTTCCTTGCTTTGATTACAGTAAATTAAAATCTGATTACACTGAAATTTGTTAGCAGAGCTCCCACAGCCTGCAGCAGGCCCCCAGTTCTCTAAAGGGTATTTTAAGCAAAACCTACAAGATCAAAGACTTCCCTCCCCATGGATCCACTTTCTAAAGCTCTTATGATTCTGTAAAGGTACTGGCACCAAGCTTTCTATGTATCTTGGCATAAATTTGGTGTTTATACCTGAAAATAGAACTCCTAGCATACTTGGCAAGTTCTCTGGTGCCCAGCTTTGTTGCTACTTGACTGCTCAAGCAATGTGTGAGTTGTTCACAGCTCTCTTCCGTAACTCAATAATAAATGAGATTAAAAACACACATTGCCAGATAAAATGCTGAGATTTATACAAAGTTAAAATCAGAAATGAGAATTTTACTGTATTTGCTGAAAATGTAGTTACTGCTGATGGCGAGTGACTCTCAGGAGTTCTTAGTATTTGTAAACCATGTGGTTATATTACCTTAACATTTTTGTGTAGCATCAGGGAGCTTAAACAGCAGAAAAATCAGAGTAGGAGAGGGAAGGAACAATGGAGGAGAAAAGAGGGAGCAGTTCCTCTAAACTGCACGTTCTTCCACAAGAATTTATTTACATGGAGTTTCCATCACTTAGAACAATAAACTGCATTCTGTTGGTCACTTAACCTCCCCTACATTGTAGTAAAATATAACTTTTGCTGTAAATCACATTTTGGAGATTTTCTGGGGAATTTTATTCATACTAAGAGGGTTTTTTTGACAGGTAAGAAAGCGCATGCATATACACTCATTTTGCTATTTTTTTCTTCCCCTCAAATCAGTGCAAAAATACTTTGTCGTTGTATTAAGGAGCTACTCTCCCATATAGGAAATCCTGATGGTATCTCAGATAATTACAAACCCTTCATGCTACCGTATCTTTGCCTGTATGTTACAGATTAAGAGAGAAAGGAGTGATATGAGCCAGGATAAAGATGAAAATGACAATGAGGAGCTCAGCCTTCAGTACAGAACAAAATTAAGAACGGACTACCACTTAAACTTGTTTATTTCTGCATCCCATCCTGCTTTTTTATACTGCTGTATTTTCAAACAGGGAAGAAACCATCAGGCTGAAAATGTAAAGAAAAAGTTCAAGGTGAGTCATTTGGATGAGAAAGCCATGGGGTGTTGGTAGCTCGGGTAGCTGTGACTAACTGCAACGCCTGTCTTTTGTCAGAGAGAACAATGCGGATCAAGGAAAAACTCTGTGAGTGAAGGGTGAAAAGATTGATTTTTAGGGAGTTCACACTGTTGCTGGAATAGATGCCTGTGCAGCACTTGCTTTTTAAAAGGCAGCTTTTAAGACTATTGCCCAAAGTGTATCAGCTTATTTGGCATATAGCTGGCAAGTCATTCCTTATTTTACCGATCACGTAAATCATTGTCCACTTGTCTCCTACGACCTTATACTCACTTAACTGTTGGTGGTGTGATTTATAACACTGACAAAACAGTAAATCTCTCCCGCCCCTATTGACATGAATGAAATAATTCACACTGTGCCCCGTGGGCACCAGCTCAAGTTCTGTTGAATAGTGCTGGTTAGCAAAGAGTCAAATTTACTCCTTGCTCCTGCACCCTCCTTGATAAAAACCTTTGTAAAGGAAACCATGAAGCTTTTGTGGTTAAGGAAACCAAAAATGTAGGAGACTGAATTACAGAAGCATGTATGCCAGTGAATACCTCGCAGCATTTTAAATGTACTTAAATTGTGCATTAGGATGTGCCTGCACTGTCATTGTGTAAAATGATTCCAAACCTCAGCTCTGGCATGAAAGCTGTCATCTCCTTTTGAATTCAGAAGGTGACACGTGATCTGTCCAATAAACCATCTCAGTCCAAGAAGTCCAAGAAGTGGGACAACACCAGTTTCATCCAAGAGAGAATAAGTTTATCTCCCGAAAAATAAATAAGCAGGAATGTTTTTTTAGGGGAAGATTAAATCCATCTAGAATTGAACCCTAGACAGCATAAAAGTGCTGATTAGGTGTCAGTAACAGCATGCCCCACCTGAGGTGGGTGCAGTGGGAGTGTAAGCTGTGCAGGAAGGTGGAATCACATCAGGAAATCTCATGGAAGGCCAGCTGGCAGCTTGGCTTCACAGAAATACCATTAACCAGGACTAGAAAAAACTCAAGGAGTAACTAAAAACAAAGCAAATGTGAAAACAACTATTAAATTTATATTTGTTATAAAAGCTTCTCTTTAAAAAGAATTTTCAACTATTTTGGTAGTGCTCCAGTGTTCAGATGAAGCTTTGACAGAAAACTGTGACCTCATGTCCTTGAATTTTGGATCTAAGGAGCAGGTGTCAAATGAAGCTTAGGATGCTCTTGTTCGTGTTTTTCCCTTTATTTGTTAAAGAATGGGCAAAAATGCCCTTGGATGAGGAGCAGGATGTATTTAATTCCTGGCACTTTAAACTGGGAGTGGAGTTTCCAGTATTTTTTCTCACTGACAGCTCTAGGAGTGAATGAAATTCATTGCTGTGTCACTTTCGTGTCCCTTTTCCGAGCCCGTGCACCGCAGACAGCTCTCCACTAGTGGTCTCTCCAGGCATGTGGCATCCGCCTCGTTCCAAACCTTCCCTTCGCAAAACCAGCAGCGCTGGAGGAGGACACACAGCGATGGAATATCCCCAGGGAGGTGCTGGCACGCGAGAACATATATATGCGTTGTGAAAATACAGAGCGAAGTTAGGAAAATACCCAGCCTGCCCGTTTCTCCTGATGCAGAACGGGAGGATGTGAAGTTTCTCCACCTCTGGCATTTTGAAGTGGGCTGCTCCTGTTTTGCCAAATGCACTAAAAATCATACAGTAACTTTACTCAGACTAAAAGTCTGAGTTAAAAGGTGCTCATTTTAATTTGAGCATTCAAAAGTGGGACTAAGGTGCTGTTAAACACGTATTTAAGACTGGGTGAGTGCTAGTTAATATTCCTGAAAGCCCAGGCACGGCAGAGAATGCAGCGATGGGTCTTTTATATTTTTGCAGTTACTGAAAACACCAGGGAAAGACCCCAGACTGATTTTGTCCTTTTACTACAGCTGTGCTGATGGCTTTGATGAGGTGATCAATTCCACCTCATGAGTAGCTCTGTCCACCACGTTTCTTCCCTTACCTTTCCATGAGAAGGTGCCAGTGTGACTGCTAAAGTTCAGCTCGCAAACACTGCCTTAATTTTTCTCCCTCGATGCTAAATTTCGAATAGCCAGGCTGTCTGCACTTGAATAAACCCCTCTGGTTTGTTTTCCGAGCACGGTTGGGTGTGATTGTGCATCTCCTCCTCTCCACGCCCTCCCTCCCCTCGGACGCTCCAGATGCTCTGGCAGAAGTTGGGGCTCCCCACTTGCTCCTCCCATGCGTTGTGGGGCTGGAGGCAGCTCTGACCCCTCCCAGGGAGGGAGCTGGGCAGAGGCAGCCGAGTGCTTGCAGCAGAGCCTGATCAGGGACCTCGTCCTGCCAAACCCCATCCTTCCTGCTCCAGCAGCCGGGACCTCGCCGTGCGGCTCCGCTGACCCCCCGTGGGCACTGTCCTGTCCAGCTCTCCCCACTAAAGGACAGAGATGGTGGCCACCTGCCTGCACCTGGCTGGATTTGTCTGCAGTTTTGTAGGGTGGATCGGGGTGGTTGTGGCCACGGCCACCAACGACTGGGTGGTGACGTGCGGCTACACCATCACCACCTGCAGGAAAATGGATGAGCTGGGATCCAAGGGGCTGTGGGCAGACTGTGTCATGGCAACAGGTCTCTATCACTGCAAGCCCCTCGTGGACATCCTCATACTGCCAGGTACGTGTGTCCCATCCTCCCCACCCCGAGTGAGGGCTGAAGCCTTGCCCCGAGCAGTGCAGGTGCTGCAGGAGTTGATGGTGAAGCTCCTTCGGCTTTGTCAGCACAGGAGATGATCCATTAAATGCTCTAAGTAAGGTGAATGATAGCTCTTGACGTGACTCACACTGATTTACACCTGGTTTTAACTGTACCCAGGTCTCGTGTTTTCTGTGGCTGCTAAAGTCCAGTCAATGTTTAATCATTGCTCTTAGTAAAAACTCACTGTTCCTTTCACATCTTGTCTCTGGATTGCTCTGCAGAACACTGCTGAAGTGTAATAGAGCATTTCAAGGGGATGGTGAACTATTACAAATGTTAAGGTTTGATTCCTTAAAGTGATTTGGGGCATAATGAATCTTTCAGCATCTATTATTAATGCAGCTACGGCTTTTAATCTTTCAGAAGATCATCATTAGTCTTGATGGTCTTGTCCTTCCCACAGGTTCTAAGGCAAGACAGAACTTTTATACAGCAAACAGATGTAACTCTATTTAACTTGTTATTTTTAAATGATACAGTAACTTCCATTTCGTTTACTGCAAAGCAAAAATTAAGCAAGGTGTTTAATCAGCATTAATATATCTTTTGAGCTAATTAAACATGCCAAAGCCTTGTGAGGTCTGCTCCCTGTAAGTTTAGTTAGTGATCTTGCCTGTTTCAATCACTGTTCACTCTGTAGAAGTTCATTCTGCTGTGTTTTAGATTGCAACTCCTCTACCATGTCAGAGGTGCCTCTCTCAAAGCTGACAGGGCAGAAATGACCATTCCACTGTCATTTTCTTTCATGTTTCCTTATTTACTTGTTTAAACTGTTGTGAAAATAATTTTACAAGGGGTTAAAAAGGTTATTCCTGAATTTCTCTCTGTTACAGAGCATGGTCTGTGTCACGCAGTGCTTAACAATCTTGAGTCTCTTGTTCTCCCTTTCTCTGTATGTGCTTACTTTTATTTTAGTGAGTTTGCCTCCCTCACAGCTACTGTGGTTAAATCTGACCCAGCAGAGAAGACAGAGGAAGGTTTTGCCCCAAAGAAGCATTGGTGAATGCAACTTAATAAATAAGTGAATGGGTCCTGCAGCAGCAGAGAGCAAAGCTTCCCTCGGGCAGAAGCAAATCACAAACCAAGATGTTTCTGCTTGTAGCCTGTTTGATAACCACAGCCTGGCATGAGGGGGAAGTTTACCCTGGTGTGCCCGAAAGCTGAAATATGTTTAGAGCCTTTCACTGTCTGAGTCAAGTCTTTAAAATTAATTGTCTGTATTCTCATTTACTTGGGACTGATTGCACAGAATCCACAGTAGGTACAGCCATCTCCTTTGTTTAGGGTCTCCTTTTATGCCCTGAGCTCCTCAGGTAACATTTTTTTTTAAGGTTTCTCTTGAAAAAATCAAGGAAATACTCAATACACACAGCGCCTGCATTTCCAAGAACTGTAAAATCCTTATTCCTGGTGTTGTACCCGCGTGTCAGTGGCACGTGCTTGAGGCCCCTCTTTGCTGGTGTTGGTTGAGGCATCATGAAATTCCATGTCTGGCAGCTTCATTTTGTTATTAAGAGGGAACAGAGAGCCAGCACACTCACTGTGCTGAGGCTGTCCTGAAAACTGGGAGAGGTCACCAGGCACCGGGGCAAATCTGGCATTTGTCCTTTTCCTTTTGCATGCAAGTAATGACCTGGTGTAATTTATTTATATGTAATTTTTGTCTAGTATATATACATTACATACAAAATACATAAAATTTAGGTATGCATAAGTTATATAAATATTTTTTAAATCATATATTGTGATACATAGACCTCCCAGAGCGGCAGAAATATCATGGTCCTGCCCAGCACCCCCATATCCCCATGTCCCTGCTATTTCCTGTTGCCTTGTGCACGGGGACAGGTAGGAGAGGAAAGGGAGCTGTTGAAGTGCCAGGGGATCCTGTGCTGTCCGTAGGGACCCAGAGGAATAACGTGGCCCTTGGTTATGGCAGCTCAAGCAGCTCTGCAAGGTACGGTGTTCTCCCTAAGGAAGGGCTGTGCCAGTGGTCAGCCCAGGCTGCGGATCTCCTCTGAGAGCCCACAGCCAGGCTGAGCTCCTGGGGTGCAGTGCTGGGATGCAGATGTGGGTGAGGAGTGCCCTTCCTCCTCCTCCTCCTCCTCCTCCCTCTCCTCCCAGGTCAACAGTGCTCATTGCCTTGGGACTGCTGCTGGCAGCATCCCACGGACCTGCAGTGTCAGTAGTGGGTCTTCAGCTATTCAGCCCTCTGAATGATCAGAGAGCCTCTGAGACTTCAAATTCCTGTTATTTAATCTTGAAGACTTTAAATTCTTGTTATTTAATCAAACTCTTGCTGTGAAAAAATATAAGGAAGCTCCTTCCTGTCCACTTCTCCTACTTCCCCTTCCCGTATTTTCCAGCTCCATGATTTCTCAGTGTCTCTCTGGGAAGAGCTTGTGTTTTCCGGGCAGTACAGTTTGTTTGTTTGTTTGTTTGTTTGTTTGTTGGGAAGCCATGAGCCTGCACACCCCGTGTTCACGCACTCCCCACTGCACTGCAGCCTCACTGCCTTATGCCTGCTGAAGATCTAATGTTCACACAGGGATGAACCCATTTCCTGTACTCCGTGCAAGCCTTGGGTTCTAATCAAACAGGAGCTTTTGTCCAAAATCTCCTTTTCTCGTGCCAGATAATAAACTCCTCATCCCTTGCCTTGCCCACAGGCTATGTCCAAGCGTGTCGAGCGCTGATGATCGCCGCCTCCGTCCTGGGCCTTCCCGCTATCTTCCTGCTGATAACAGTCCTGCCCTGCATCCGGATGGGCCACGAGCCTGGGGCGGCCAAGTACCGGCGGTCCCAGCTGGGAGGGATCCTCATCATCCTCCTGGGTAAGGCACCTGCCGCGTGTGGGGGGCTGGAGCTCGTCCCCTGCTCCAGGATGGTGCAGGCTGGTGTTCTCCTGGAAGGATTCGTGCAGGCTGGGCTGGCCCCAGAGCTCTCCAGCCTTGCTGCAGCCTGTGGGTGGACAAAAGGCACAGACAGGAGTGGGAGGACAAGGACAGGAGGCAGGGAGTGAAGCAGGGTTAGAGGGAGGGCTGTGAATCCCTCTGTCTTTGCCTTGTGGAGTCCTTGGGCACGGCTTCTCTGGGAAGGCCATCGGAGCACGGGCGGTGCCTGCAGGCACTGCTTGTGCTGGTTCACTGTGGGAGAGATTTTTGGAAAAGGGTCTAAACTTCCAAGCTACTTACAGGGAATGGATAGCCTCCAAATTTTCTTTGGGCATCCAGGGAACGTAAGCTGAGGCATGTGGGAAGGGAAGCCCTTACTGAGAGGGACTGGTGCTGTGGCAGCCATAGGGGAAGGAGCATGGAGGTGGCACAGACGTGGGAAGAGGGCTGGCACTGACACGGGAAGAGGGCTGGCATGTCCCCTGTGCCTCCCAACCCCCTCTGGGCCAGAATCAACTCGGCCTCCAAGCTCCCCTGGGAATTTCTTCCCGTCCTCGGTGCTTGTGGAGGAGATTGTTTTGAGCAGCACAGACTGTGGAGCTCATTGTCCCCCATGCAACACCTGCATGTTCTTGAGGCCTCGTCATCTCAGCAACAGCCTGCAGGGCCTTGTTTTCACCCGTCTGTGGCAGAGGAGGAGGGGAGAGGCAAAGTGGCCTCTTTGTGTGGCTCTGCTGCTTGCTGGCAGCCAGCACTGACATCATGCCCGTCTTCTTTCTTCTTCTTTTTTTCAAGTGGACACTGAATATAGCTGCACACTCGGAAGGGCTGTCCTCTGGATGCTCCTTCCATGCAAGTGATCCCTCCTCCGTCACCTTGTGGTTAGCACAAGCCCATACATCCCAAATCTAAGGGATTGAGTCCAAGGGGCCCTACTGGTGCCTGTGGAGTTTAAGAGCACAGCTGGACATCCTAACATCAGCTTTATAGGGCCTTTCTAGGATATCCCAGTCATGAACAGTCATGTTGGAATGTGACCTTCATCCCTGCCCCAGACCCTTGAGTCACGTATTTGGGCTTGGAAAAGTGAAAAAAAAGTGGAGTTTTCTCCCTGTGAATGAAATTTTAGTGCCAGAGGAGTCTGCTCTGATGGATTTGCCGTGCCCAGGACAGGGAGGCCCAGCAGAGCTGCACTTTGCCACAAAAGCCACGAGTTTTTGGTTTCAGTCAAGGAGAACCATGCTGCAGGTCAGCCCTGCTTGCGTGGCCACAGACATGGAGGCAGGAGGATTGTCCCTAAAAATCCCAAAGGGCAAGAAGATGACAGGACCAGCACACATGTGACAGTTGCAGTGACAGTGTTGGGTACTGCTCTATCAGAACAAGTGAAACCCCGTATGCTGCAGTGTCCCACCAGGTTTTGGGGTCTGGTGTGCCACTATCCCACCCCAGTCATGCTGCAGTGGGACACCAGGGAGGAGAACAGATGTGAGGGGATGATGGAGAGTTGTGGTGCTCCATAAGCCAGGCTCCCCTCTGCCTCAGAACAGTTTTCCCACTAGGTAGGTCCTGTGAGGAAAGGAAATGTGACAGATCACATCTCTCACATTTGTACCACGGAGACATTGGCAGACAAATGCTCTTTGGGTCAGATTTGGACCAAATCTTCCTGATTTTCACCCCTGTCAGCTCCGAAGCACCTACAGGTGAGGTGATTTACTCGTGTCACTGATGCCCTGAATGATCTGGGCTGGGATCAGCAGCCTGGTCACACTGTTTTAGTCACAATAATACTCTTTTTGTCAGATCACAAATGAAGAATAAATAAGCTTCTTTTGCACCTAAGTTGCTCTTTTTTTAAAAAAAAAAAAAGAAAAGAAAGAGCAAATCAACCCACATTCACATTTACAAAGCCCATTTTTTTCCCAGGCTGATCTGCAAGACAGACCCTTTGAAGGAGAATAATGTACAGAGTTTAGGACTTTGACATTATTTAAGCTGATTAATGATCTGTTAGTTGCAAAATGAGGTGTCACCATTCCAGAGCATTTAACAAGCATGGATCAGGCACTGAAAGATATAATACTGATTTAAAATCCATTATATTCTAGAAGTAACATGCCCTGGACTGTTTTTGTTCACCCCCTGGCCACTGAACTCTCTCTCATGGTTTCCACAACCTCACAGGCTCTGGACTTTTCCTCTTAGGGGAGAGCAACACCCAGAGCTCTGGTTAAAAGAAAACGACCCCCAAAACACTCCCTAATGCAGCAGAGATGGGGACTGGGGATGCAAACGGGGGAGCTGGCCCCATGGCAAACTTCACTTGCTGCTCAGGGAAGGGATGGCAGTTTGTCACTGAAATTTGTTATAAGGGAAAACAGGGATTGAAACAGAGCACGGAGCCAAAAAAAAAAAAAAAAAAAAAA
>VZRQ01007363.1:623520-660806 GCA_013397975.1 Machaerirhynchus nigripectus | reverse complement strand
AAAAAAAAAAAAAAAGAAAAGAAAAAAAAAGTATATAAAAAGTTGAAAACTTGCCAGGAAAACAATGGGCTCAGATATTCCATTGATTTTTCTGTCCACTGATAATCACAGGCTGCAGGAGTGCAACCTGTGTGCACGCCCTGCTCTCCTGCTGCTGATGTGTTTATGGCGTTGCTTGATCCTATCTGACTGAGAGAATTGATTTATGGCCGAAAACAGCCGTCAGCAGAGGTTTGCTCTGAGCTGGTATGAAAACATTTCACACGTTGGTGTTGATGGAAAAACCCTGGCCAAGCCCGTGTTGTTGATATTAATTTGGAGGACCCCTCACTGGTAACCAAGGGGGTGCTTTCCCCATGGAGGAGAAGGACTCAGACACTGAAAAATAGATTAAATATATGCTAGTGGGAATTGCTACTGCAAAATAAGCCATTGTGTACTAAATAAAGGATGTTAGTGAGTTGTTCTGAAGACTGCATGAGATTTACTTGTAAAACCATAGATATCAAGATAAAAAGATTGCTTTGATCATAGAAAAAAATATGGTATCTATATTTTTCAACTAAACGCTTTGAAAGAGAAATCTGTGTGACTTTGAGTCAGCATTTTGGAATAGTTAAATTTAGATGTGAAAGAAAAGTATTCTTTCTTCTGCAGAAAGCCTTTACCTTACTGTTAAGGAATTTGGCAGGGACTCACTGTCCCTTGAGTTAGAGTAATCTTGTTCCCTCTCCCGCAGCTCCCCAAGAACCTTCTGTGCTTCTTGTCTCTGTGCACGTCCATCTGACTCAAATACATCTCTAATGCTGAGTATTAAGAGTTTCAGCTCAGCAGACTGAGCTACTGCAAATCCACGGTTAAAAAGGGCTTGGAAACACTGTGAGCTGGGATGTATCCCTGTGGATTCACAGCAATCTGATGGAGCAAGGACATTCATGCCATGCAGTGCTGAGACGATTTTTTAGGTGGAGGCAGTGGCTTTTACAAGATTGCCTACTCCAGCTGCAAAAAGCAGGCAAGATTTCCATACGTGTGTGCTCCCAAACAGGCCTGATTTTCCAGCTAACTTGGTTGCTCTAATAGAAAATATTCTTTTATTTTTCTGCTAGACAGTATTGGCTACAGCAGCTCTACTGTCTGAAGATTTCTTGTTTAGAGAGGGGCAAAGGGTGTCTCAACATCAGCACAAGAGAAGGGATAATAATTTCTACCCACACTCCTTTTCCATGTAGGCAGCCATTTTAGAACCTGAAACTTGCCCTAAAACTCCTTTTCCAATCTCTTTGGGTTCCTTGGCAAACAGTCTTTTTTTTCAGCCTTTCCCTGTGGTACAACCAGAACAAAATTTGAGCCCATAGAGAGATACTGCAATTGCTGACTGTCCTTTTCCCATCCCCTCAGAGGATTTACAGCCCAACCTAATCTATGCAGAGCGATGAAACCCAGTCCTGTTCCAGGGCATTCCTCTTGCTCAGCAGCGGGGTCACTGGTGACTGACAGCAGCTGGTGGCCTCCGAGCACAGAGAGGTCAAGTGAACCCATGCAAAGTCCTTGGCTTGTGTTTCACAGCTTTCTGGTATTGTCAGCATTAAAATAAGGTGGCTTTACATGTAGTGGAGCCACATGCACAAGAGATGCCATTGTGCGAGCACCCCTGAGAGCTCTTCTCACCCCAGTGCAAGTGTTTTCTTTGGTCCTGTCTTGTGGGGGAGGGTCTGGAGAGATAAGGCTCTTACAGTCTATAGACAAAAAAAATATATATATTTACTGCTGACAGAGAAAGAAAAGATGATTGTGTTTTTTCGGACAACAAAGCAGCTTTGTTCCCAGAGCCCATTAGAATGCTTTGTGGATTCCCAACTGATACATTTTTGTTTTAAAGCGTTGGAGGTTCACGAGCTGTTTGCAGGACCACTCCACACGCAGGAGAAATGCTCTTCTCCCCTCCCTGCCTTCCCCAAAATTCCTTCCAAAGCTGCGGGGCCCTTCCTTTGAGGAGGCCCAAAATTATTTCTGGCTTTATAAGCATCCTTCAAATGTTCTTCTCTTTTCCATAAGAAAATATTTTCTCTCACAATAACTGCAGCTTTGGGGATGGGTTTTTTTGCTGTACCAGCCAGGAGCTACGGTTTGTTCTCTGCTTTAACTAAACAATTTTATTTTTAATCTCACCCCTTTCTTTTTCCCTCTTGCAACCTTAACTTTCTGACACTGCCTCCAGATACCTTTTAACACGGTCGGTGGAAATCTGTAACGCTGCCACGGTCCTGTTATTGTTTTGCTCTGATTCTCTGATAGCCACAAGGATGGAGTCCTGCACAGCTTGTCCCAGAGGCAAGTAAATATTGACAGATTAATTCTTCTCAGATGTACGGGCCATCAAGGAGTATTGTTTTAGGACCTGCTCCTGGGAGGTGATTAACACCATCAACTCCCGTTGCCCTCGGTGCATGTGGGGACTCTGTGGGGACTGTCTCCCTCACATGTCACCTCACAGCACCACTGCAGCTGCCTTCCTGCTTTTTTGTGGAAAAACCCCTATGGAATTGCAAGTAAAATGTGAAGCCTGCAGTCATTGTTTGACCCGCTGCAGTCTCTGGGTAAGATCCTGTTTTCACTTCTCCAGACTCCTCAGGTCCCATTTTCATTCAATTCAGTAAATGTCTGGAGAGCCTTGCTGGATTTGTCCCCATTGCTGGATAGAAATTTTCCATAGGGAAGTGGAATCTGTTTTCCAGAGCTGTGAGACATTTCCTTTTCCACAAAAAAACTCCAGCAATGCCTAACTGCTGCTTATTTTGTCCCTGCTCATTTTCTGCTTGTATTTCATAAACCCTACTCTGCCTTAGAGTGCTGGGGTATTTTGGTGATGTTTATGTGACCACTCAGTAGAGCCACTGCAATGATGAGGACTGACATTGGCTGAGGACACAGCACGAGTCCATGTGGAAATAGGGATTTAAACCAGCTCACTCTGGTCCATAGATTTTATTCTCTCACTGATCCATGTGGTTTTCACGGCCTTGCTTCATATCTAATCTATTCCTAATTCTGCAGTTCTCCAGAACACCAGTTTCAGGGATGACTCTCATTTTTTCCTCCTTAAGATGTTTCTGGGGAATGAATCCGTTTCCCTTCCAGTGAATAAATCAGATTGTGTCAGGTAGCAGTTGGTTTTCCCTCTTGTGGGTGCCTGAGAGAGGTCGCTGTTCTCTCCCCATCTCTCACTCCTGAGGATCCCGTGTCGCCTCCTGCTTGGAGATCTCTTGGACCCAGCCCTGATGCCGCTGCTTCTGGGTCCCACCATGGGACTGGAAGGGAGGAGGGATGGGTTTCCTCTCTGTCCCCAGCTGCGTGCTGTGTGTCCTGTGGCAGGGTGACACCCTGGAGTCCCCTCCAGTTCGGAACTCTAACGCAGTCCTTCCCCTCTGTCCCCAGCCATGTGCGGCGTGGTGGCGACCATCTGGTTCCCGGTGTGCGCCCACCGCGAGACCACCATCATGAGCTTTGGCTACTCGCTGTACACGGGCTGGATCGGCTCTGCCCTCTGCCTCTTCGGCGGCTGCGTCATCGTGTGCTGCTCGGGAGACGCGCAGACCTTCGGCGAGAACCGCTTCTACTACGGCTCGGGATCCAGCTCGCCCACCCACGCCAAGAGCGCTCACGTGTAGGCGCCCCGGGGACGCCCCACGGCTGCCGTCGGACGCTTTGGCTGGTGGGTTTGTGTGCCCTGGGTTTGCTTCTGCTGACACGCGCGGCTGTCAGGCTCCCAGGGGGAGATTTAGAAAAGCAGCACAGATGTCTGGTAGTTTGAAGCATTATTCTCCCCGTCTCTTCCCCCCCTTTCTCTAGAAAGACAGCTCCAGCCAGCCCTACCTCTTGGTCCCCCCCATTTTGTCCCGACCACCTGCCCCATCTTCTTGCAGCCAGGATGGTTTGGGGGTTGTCGTGTGCATTTTAGGGATTTTAGTTTATCTTCTGGCTCCCCTGATTATAGGAGAGTTTAAAGCAATACGACAGCAATGAGAGACACTTTCCCATCGTTAGGAGGACTCTGACAGCTTCTCCCCCCTCCTCACTTGTTTGATTTCCCCTGCTCAAGGTCACAGCTCTGGCACGGCTGGGGAGGCAGGATAGGGAGGAAGGCTGTCCTCTCCCACCGGGCAAATGTTTCTCTTTTGGAACAAGAGGAGGGGATTTTTCTGCCTTTCTCTGTAAATACTTTTGTATGAGTCTGATCATTTTAGTAACAGTATTTCCCCCACCCCCACAGTCATCAGTATGAAGGAAACCGAACCCAAAGGTCCTAATGACATGGTAGATAACAGTGCCTTTTAAAATAGTTATAAATGACTTTGGGGGCTCTAATCCCTGCCCTCTGGTTCAGTTTCTCTTTTTTTTTTCTTTTGTACAGATCAGTTACTAAAAAACGTATTTTTGCATTTTTTTTAAACTCCTTTCTTTCTTCCTCTAAGTTTGTGTTTGGTCTTGCCTCGTTAAAGCAGCACATTTTAACACGCAGTATAATGTACCTGTTACAATACAATTCTGGTGAATACTGATGATGCCTTTGTACTTTCAGTGAAACACTGTACAATAAATAACAGAGTACCTGCAACCTCTGACTTCTTTTTTTGCCTTCCTTCCTGTGTGTTTCCATAGCCAGGTTTTCCATGACAGGGTTTTCCCAATGATTATGAGGACTTTTTTTTTTTAAATGGCAGTTCAGGATGAAAAATTCTGCTCAGCTCTGCTCTGCTCTGGCATTAAATGAGCAATATTTAAACTGTGAGTAATCTTCCTGCATGTGACTGTCCATTATCTTATCCTTTGGTTCTTTCAATGATCCCAGTAGCTGCTTGTACCTGTGGTAGCCACTTGTGGGATTCTTTATATTGGGAAGAATTAGAAAGCCCCTGAAGTGGTGGAGGTGACCCCGAGCACTGTTAAGTTGAGACCTCGTGTTGCTGAAAGTGCTCTCCACTGAAGTAGGAGTCTGATCTGGGGTCATCACTCTGATTAAAACTGTGTAAGATCAAGATCCAACTCTGTCCTTACCAGAGGCTGGAGCAATTTAATTACACTGATACAAAATCCCATCTGTTCCCAGAGATGTTAACTCAGTTCAAACGATTTGTGTAAGCCAAGAGAAGGAAAAGAGGAATAGTTCAGATGTGGGCAAGGGGAGAGCCCCAGTGGAGAGGCAGGGCGAAGAGAAGGGTCTGAGCAACCAAGTTTTTTGGGGTGATGAATAATGGGAAAACAAGGCTGTCAGTCAAGCCTCGTGCGTTCAGGACTGTCCGTGGTCTGCTTCAGCTGGACAAACCAAACTGAGCGACACAGCCTTGGGCAAGGATGCTGCAGCTCCCACCTCTCCCCTCACCCGCACGGGAAGCTGGAGCATTTCAGAGGAGCCAGAGGGAGCCTGGCTGTGCTCCACAAGGACCCTTTGCCCGCCTGGCCCAGGGACGGGCAGCAGCCCGAACATCTGCCTTTCCCACCGAGCAGCCTTGAACGCGGCTCTGTTGTGTGAGCTGTGCATCGCTGTGCAATGTCCCCAGGGCGGGCGGCGGGCGGTGGCAGGACACTTGTGCCCATGACATCAGGGGCAGGGCACAGGCAGTTGTTGTACGCGCCGGAGGATGCTGTCAGTGCTGCCATTGATGTGCGGGTGCCCCGGGCGGAGGGGGGCACAGACGTGCCAGCTTGTGCAGGCTGCCCGGGATTGTGGATTGTGCCCGCGGGTTTATCCGCTTAACCCCGGGACCGACTGCGGCCTGGGACCCCTCCGAGCAGAAATCCGCCGGAATGCTGCCCTGCAAGCAGCCCTGGAGCAAACCGGGAGGGAAAATGCACAGGAACACCCGTGTCGGATGCCCGGGGGAGGGTTTTGGTGCTGCGGGAGGTGCGTGACCGGATTGGGAATGAGCCCTGCCAGGCAGCGTTTCGGGGATTTTTTGCTGCCCACACCTTTGGGATGGACCTTGTCCCTTCCAATCTCACCCATTCCGTGATCCTCATGCACGTGGTGCTGGGGACCCTCGGCAGGAGGTGGTGCCCCAGGCTGGGGCTCTTCGTGCTCTGCTCACAGTCACATGTTACCAGCATCCGACCCCAAATCCAACTCTTAAAAGGCCCTGGGAGAGCTGCTCAGAGGAAGGAAAAAGTTTTCTTTCAGGGAAGAAAATTAAAAACCAAACAAAGCAAAACAACCCTGCGGCAGCTGCGGGGAAAATGTACATCTGCAACTGTGGGGTGCAAGGAGATGGGGCCAAGAGTATGATCGCACCACAGAGGGGAAGTGTTCAGAAGAAGCACAAAGAACATTAAACTTTTCTAGTTTTTAAAGGATCAAAGTTGAAACACCTGCTTTGTGCCCTCCCAAAACACCCTGCTCCCCTGTGGGGCTCTGATGGTCTGGACTGGCCACGGCACTGTTGGCTCATGAAGGCTTTTAGTGCTCATTTGCTGACCCAAAGCCTCAAAATAGGATCAGATATAATTCTCCTGAATTGAAAAACTGCTCCACACCGTTCCCAACAGCAAGTGTGGAGTGGTGGCTGTGAGCTGTGGTGGTCACACTGGCATGGAGGTGATGGTCCCTGATGCCCAGCAGAGCTCTCCCCAGCTCCACCAGGACCAGCTGGAGCTGCTGATCCCATCCCCGTGATAGGGAGAGCACCTGGCAGGCTCCCCATTCCCCAAATAATAGGGACAGGAGGAAGTAGCCCTTGGGGGGCATGCTGGAGGCCCTGAGCACCCCAAAGGGGACAGGCAGCTGTGTCTGCCTCTCCACAGCCCTGCTGCCCATGCAGGGAGAGGACAGTGCTGTGACACCTCAGTTCCCCTAAGGGCAGGTGAGTGCCAAAAGATGGGAAGACATTGGGGCACCCCAGCCTTTGCACTGCAATAGTCAGCCTGTGCTCATTGGCTTTGGGGTCTTTCTTTCTCTCTCTTTCTTTCTCTCTCTTTCTTTCTCTCTCTTTCTTTCTCTTTCTTTTTCTTTCTTTCTTTCTTTCTTTCTAGATAACCATTTTCAGCACTGCAAGTAAATAACAAAGTCAGCTCACTGAAACGGATCTTCTAAAACGGAATTTTTGAAGCACTTAAAGCAAGATTTTGTTAATCTCTAGCTTCAATTTAGCACTGAAAAAATATCAGACCTTCAGGTACTGATTGGCTAAACAAAATTTAGATGGGAATTTTTTATTATTATTATTTTTTGGTTTAGTCTTTCATTTAAAAGATTTACATTACTATGGAAACTAATACTAAGACACATTTGTCTCTATCTTTCTTTACAAATCCCTTAGTTCCTCTTTGTTTTTTAAATGTAAAGGCACACAATAAAGCTTTATGCATTTATTAAAATATACAGATTTTGGTAAATTTAGATTTTTTTTCTTAGTATCTTGATTATATATATGTATTATATGTATAGTTGTCAACAACACAATCATTTGAAAATAAAAATCACTCCATAACATATCTGCATATTTTTTTTTCTTTCTCATGACACACTACAAGACCCCATTGTACAATGCACCAATGGGCTTCTGGAAACCACAAAAAAAAATGGATAGAACAAACTGCTTTTAACGAATACACCAACTTCATACCAGAACTGCAGAGAATTGTTACACCAGAAAATACCACCTGCAAAAAAAAAAAGCAAGATATACATCAGAAAGACTGAACAAAACGAAGTGAAGGTCATTTACAAGCTGGATTTACAACACCCCATGTTGCTGGGGTGTGATTTTGCTGCCAGGTGGAGGATGCCAGAGTGCTGGACCTTGGACCGAGGGGTTGTGACTGTGTGGAGTGAGTTTGTGGAGGGGCTGAAATTGTACAGAGTCGGCCTGGAAGGTTTGAGGTATTTATGCTCCATCTGTACCATGCACTTGGCCCCTCAGGGCATGTGCCCTGCGGAGGGCAGGCAGGCACTGAGGGGCTTTGTGCCTCTCACCAGAGATGGGAGCAGGATGGTACTGCTCTGCTGTGTCCTCCTGACGGCTCAGGGATGTGAGAACCTCCCTCAGGGCACCCAGGGGAAAGGCTGGATGTGGGGTTACAGCAAAACAAGCACTTGCACCTCTTCCCCGACCCCTGGCCTGTGGTGCCCAGAGGCAGTGGACACACCTGGACATTTTGCCTTCTCAGCCTTTGCTCATGCCCACGGAAGAGCCCGATGCTGTTCCAAGAGACTGCACGTGAGTTCCCAGAGCCTGAACCCGCACATCTCCCAGGAGCTGCCACCTGGAACAGGGAGCAGGGATCCTGTAAACCAGCCCTTGGCCATAGGCAAACCCAGGCAAGACCCAGCCTGTGGCTTGGCCACCTTCTCCTTCAACATCTCTGTTGTGTGGGATGTGGTGGGCTCAGGAGGAGGGTACAGCTCCCACCCCCGGCACGGTGAGGGCTGACAGCAGCCCTTCCACATCAGACAGTGCTGTGGCACCAGATGCTGTTCCCTGGTGGTCCCAGGATGTGGCACAGCCATCCTGCCCCAGCACTTCTCTGGGAAGGGGGAGGAGGATGGGTGAGTGGGAATGGGGGCAGCCAAAAGGTTGCTCAGATCCAACGGGAAGGTTCCTACAGACACCAAAGAGCAAGGGGTCAAGCCCTTGTCAAATTACACGGCGTAACTAGAGCGGACGTGACGACAGACACTGGTACTGGTAACTGCCCCGTAGCAAGAGATTAAGGCTGCAAGAAGAACGGGCTTCAACTCAGCAGGGTACTTGGGCATGAGTTTGTGGCTCGGCAGATGCCCAAAAACCGTGCGGAAGCAGGACGAAAACAACTACCTTGGATATGGTATAGTACAAGAGCTGGTAGGAAAATAGCATCAGTCTTTCTCCCTGAAAACGTAAAGCCAGACCTGCGAGGTGCCATCTCTCTTGGGTACTTCTAAGGCATTGAGGAGCAGAGCAGCCAAGCGTGGGTGAGCGGTGACCGTCGCGAGAGGAGCTCAGCACCGCCGCGGAGGTTTCCCGAGCTGGCCCGTGAGCGGTGCACGTTGCAACAGCTTTTTGGTGGGACACACTCAGGATTTCTTCTTGTAGAAGCGTGGTAGGGGTGGACAGCAGGAGTTGATGCCAGAGAAAAGCTTACAAGTCCTTTAGCCGAATCCTCACTCCCACCCTGAAGCTGCCACACAGGCCAAACCTGAGCACTCCAGGATAAGATCTGCAGAATTGGATGCTCTTCTCCACGGGGAAAAGGACTGTAGTTTGTCAATGCTTGGGACAGGAGCTTCAGGGAAACTTCTGCAGCCTCAGGCAGAGCCTCTTCATCAAGCCCTTGAGTCCTAGGAGTGATGAGGACTGGCACAGGTCCAGGCACCCTTTGCACCTGCTTGCCCACAGAGGGTTCCATGGTAGCTGTTTTGGGGGCCTGAGCTTCATCCAGTGAACCAAAGCGTTAATGGTTCTTGGTATCCACAAGTATATTTCCACATTAGAAATCCTGCCCCTGTTGATATTAAATTGTCCCCTGGGATGCCAGCAGCAGCCCATGGTACTGGGGGTTGGTCTAGGCTGCGCTGGAGCCCCGAGGATGGATCCATCTGCAGCCTTTGGCAGCTGTGGGGAGGATGGGAGTTGCTGTCTGAGGGGTTTTGGTGACTATTTATTCAAAAAGATGTTCCTCCACCACAGTGTTTTACACTAAGCATGATGGGCTCTACAACTGGACCTGCTGCTAATCACTGACCAAACCCCACCACAGCTGACTGAGGGTTCTGTGGGGACACTGGCAGCAGGGAGTCTGATGGCACTTCTGGGGGCCATGGCCGTGTTCAGGGGGTTTAACATCCACCTGCTGACCACCCCTGCCCTGCGAGCCACCAGCTCTGTTTGGTTTCAGACTAAATACGGACACTTACGGAATGAGCAGCATTTCAGTGTTTTTCATACAGCACCCACCAAGCCAAGGTCAAAACCAGAGGATATTGTACAAGGTGCAAACGGTGGTAGGGAGACAGATTTCAGCTGCCAAGTCCTCTCTGCTTGCTACCATGGCCCAGCCCTGCCAAGACGTGGCTGAGCCATGGATGCTGCTGTTTTGTGAGGGCATGGATGGGAGTCTGGAGCACTGAGGGCAGAGTGAGCCCTCCCATGGTGAGGGAATGACAGCACAGTCATTTTTGTAAAAGACACAAGTTGGTGGAAGCAGTGCCCAACCTCAGACCGGTGACGCTCAGAGGAACAGTGTGTGGTCCTCGCTGGCCATTCATACAAAGAGGGTTGAGCCAAGAGCGGGTCACAGCCCTTGCTATGACCAGAAATGGAATCAGGCGCTCAGCTGCAGATCTGGGGTGTTGGGCCGTGCTGGGACTTAGAAGTTGGACTGAGACATGGACTAATTTTGAATTACAGTATTTGGATTTGGGATGGACGTGGGGGAAGCACTGCTGTGTGCACTGAGCCAGAATGGGCCATGGAAACTGTGATGGAACCAACTCTGCATCTCTGGGCTGCTCCCAGGGAAGAGTGTGTCCACCTCCATTTTGTACCTACCCACCCGTCTGTGCCTCTGGCTCAGCTATCACTTCTAGGTGGTTCAAAGGGAAAAAAAACACACACCAAGAAAGTGCCAAAAATGTTAGAGTGGCATCCCACCGCTGCAGCCATTGGGTGGACATTCCCCAGGGACAATCTGATTTGTCCCCTCATGTGGCTCCTTCCACCTCTCAACACCCTCCTGGTTTGGCACATCTCCCACTCCACTGCCTCCACCGGTGCAGCTGGCGCTGGGAGATCAGCCGGTGCTGGGGGATCAGCCAGCATTCACCAGAGTGGGACCCGACTGGTGGAGCTGACACGGGCCACGGGTGGTTTTGGTTCGGGGTCAACGGCAATCGCAGAGCGTGTCCCGAGGACCGGAGGTGAGCAGGGCGGTGGTGGAGGACCCGGGGAGGATGGGGCAGGATGGGGGAGCCACGGGGACCCTTCCTCATCGCCTGGGCGGCGCGGCGCCCCACTGCCCGTCCCGCTACTCGGGCGAGTAGTCCAACTCGTCGTTGGTGATCAGAGCATCCGATGGCGGTTTGTGCCGGCCTTTGCTTTTCGACCTGCTACTTGTCCGATGGCTTTCCTTGGCCCCCGCCATTTGCTGGTACGAGAAGCCCTTGTCCTCGGAGGGACCCCAGGCTGGGTAGCTCTCGCCCTCGGGGGCGAAGGAGAAGCCGTCGTCCACGGAGAAGGGGTCGACGTCCACGTCGTAGCGCTGGTAGGTGCTCTGGTGCAGGGCCTCCTCCCGGGCGCTGATCTCCAGTGTGCTGTTCCACATCCCGTAGCCAAAGTAGATGAGCAGACCTGGGGTGGGCGAGAAGGAGAGGGTTGGACCCCAGATACTCACTAGCCCTGTTAGCCCTACATAATCTCACCTTCCTGCACAAATGCTTTCCCTGGCAGAAAATGTATCCAGAGGTCTAATTTCCAGTGGATCATGGGAATAACCTACCCCAGACGTGCACAGAGAGGTTCCACATGCCATGTACCAGCCATGGGGGGCTGATGTGAGGTTAAATCAGGACCACACACCTCTGCCAGAAAAACCAGCAGGATGTCCCATCCCCAACAGCCATGGATGGGCTGGTGGAGCTCATCACACTTAATGCAGTGGCTGAATTGACCCATTGTCATTGCTGGCAGCTCAAGAGGTGAGCTTTCACCACAGGGGAAAGTGCTTAATCACAGCAGATTAAGTAGATGCTTTGGACTCATTTTTTCTTCCAGGTAGAAGGGCTTTCCCTGGATTTGAAGCTTCACATATTGCCTTCAAGGGCCAAAAAAGCATTAAGTGTGTCTTCTCCAGCCCAAAAACACAGGTGGCAGCTCCTGTGCAATGGCTTGGTTTGGAGGAGCTGCGAGAGCTGCTCTATTTCTCTTGGGTTTGTGGAGTAAGTGGGTTGCAATGTAAAACACTGTGGATATGCTGGACTTCTGATTATGTGTCAGAAAGCCTAAACTTGGAAAAAAAGGGTCCACAACAGAGTCTGTGAGTCCAAGATGTCCCTGCCCGAAAGTTAAGAACTTGGGCTAAAAGGAGACACAGTCTACAGATCTGACTTTCCCAGGGCTTTTGGGATTGGGCAGTACTGGGCTTTGGAAAAGCAGTGCTGAAATAGTGGTGTGGGCTGCTGAAGAGCTCAAGTGGGTGACACAGCAAGGAATCAGGCTGATTTCTGTATGAAACCTGCCTGCAAGGCAATTTCCAGAACCCACCTACTTTGCATCAAAAAAGACATCAAAATAGTCCCCTTTGCATGGAGTCGTTCTCTTCCATGAAACCGATGTTTTCTGGAGGTGTAATTTTCCATTTAGCTGTGGTTCGGGGGCTGGATAAAATGAGATTTCTAAGAACTTCAGAATGGCAAGGGGCAGATGAGAAGGACCGGGTACACCCCAGGCATCAGCCTGTACACTCTAATTGGGGAAGTTGTTATTATTAACACCCTTCCAAAAGAGTGTCTGTTAAAAAATTAAAATAAATGAACCTGGGACTCACCCACAAAACACCAGACGGCAAATCGGATCCACGTGACTGTGGAGAGCTTCAGCATGAGATAGATATTCACCAGCATGGCGAAGGCAGGGACGAAGGGCAGACATGGGGCCATGTAGGGCAGCTTCTTGGGGTTTTCTGGCTGCTGCAAGATCACAAACACCAGCACGGCAATGAGCAGGATCATCAGCACAACCAGGAGGACAGCCCACCAGCTCTGCTCGGAGATGTAGTCTGACCCAAAAATTATGAAGGAGCAGAAGATGAACATGAGGACGAAGAGCAGGAGCACGCAGGTGGTGACCGTGTGGCCGGTGGCCGCCGTCGGACGATCCATTTTACCCGGCAGCCCGAGGTGGATCCGCATCGTGTAGTACCGAGGGCCAATCAGCTTCTTCAGCTTGATGAGATAGATGTTCTCAGACTCATCTGCCTCTATGCCCGAGGTCATATCGACGGTGCCATAATTGGGGTGATTCACGTTGTAGGCGGATTTATCGGATTTCCCAATTAGCATCTCATTATCTCCTAGCGACGGCAGATTTTTTGCCCCGCATGTGTTGGTCGGTGGGCCGGAGAACTCCTCTCCTTCACTCCCGGGGGAGCAAGCGTCCTTCTCGCAGTCGGCCAGGATGCCCTCCTTCTTCTTGGTGTGCTCCTCGGAGAGGAATTTGACAAAGCCGTCGATGTCGCTCTCGGGCTGGTACCGGAGGAGCAGGACACAGACGGACACCAGCGTGTAGGCGAGCAGGGTGCCAATGGACATCATTTCAATCAGGTCCCGCAGGCTGACCAGCAAGGACAACAGAGCTGCGAGGAACCCGGACACGATACAAGCCACGACGGGGGTTTCCGTGTAAGAACTGACGTGGGACAAAAACCTGGAGTGCAGAACAGTCACAGAAAGTTAAAATCACAGATCTCGGAGGTTCCCTGTTGCCATAACCCTCCCCTGGTTGCAGGGGACAGACTCAGGGATCCCTTCAGGTCTTGTTGCTTTTTGGAGCTTTGATTCCAGCTGGGGACTGGCAACACTGCTGAGGTTGAATCTGGAGTTAGATCTAAGTCTGACCAGCTCTGCAATGAGCACTCAGATACTTGCAAATAAGTACCCAGATCTGATCCATATAAACTGCTCTCCTTTGCAAGTAACTCTTGAATTAAACACTCATCCTCACGTAATCAGAATCTCTAGGTACCGGCACCAAATGAGAAACTGTAGGGTAGACTGGTCCTGATATTTCCCCCCCAGGATATTGCTTTGGCTTGTACCCCGTTCTGCACCCACCGAGTCTGTGCGTGCCCATTGCTCCCGGCAGTGACAACACTGCTGGGGTGTCAGGGCCCCCCAACCCCCCAGCACAATTTCCCCTCAGATCCCAAAAGGCCAAAATTCAATGCCAACATGGGCATGACTGACCTGAAGAGCAGCCCATCACCAGCCATGGCGTAAATGACTCTGGGCATTGGGAAGAGGGAGCCCAGCAAGCTGACAGTCAGGCCGGCCACAGACCCGATGGCAACGATGAATTTGGCTGCATAGAAGCCGTGGACCACAAACATTTCCATCAGTGGGGACTCGGTGTCGATGGCATCGTAGGGCACCATCAGTGTGAGGATCATGCTCACCTGGGGAAGGCAAGAGGAGCAGGACAGGGGTGTCAGCATTAGCACTGGGGGCTGCTGGGGATTCTCAGGGTGTGGGGGCTGCTTCTCAGGAGTGGAAACCCAAAAAATTTCAGATCTGATTGGGTTTGTATCCCTGTGTCCCTTGTGGACTAGCTGTAAATTGCTGGAGTTAGGACTCTTTGCACTTTGCTGTGGGGTGGTTAATCCAGAAGACTGTGGGGTCCTGGTCTTTGCTATCCAAAAGAAAGAAGGGGATGCTTGAGCCTTGCTTCAGTGGTGATGCTGGAGTCAACTGGGACTGGTGTGACTGGTGTGGCTGGTAGGACTGGCAGGGTTAGTAACACTCATTTTGGCGGCATTCCTGTGGGGCAATAATGCTGGGGTAGACCCCAAATCCAGATTGCATTGCTTGGAGCAGCACTCTGGCCCTGAGTCAAAGAATTTGTTTTCATGAGAAGCCCACTCACCTGCAGGAGAGCTAGTGGGTGAGTTTCTTTGAAATGGTCAGAAGAGTGTTTTTTCTCCTTCATAACTAATTTTTGCTCTTTTGCAGGGAAAATCTCTGAGCGCAGACATGCTTTTACTGGGGTGCAGAGCAGTGGAATCTCACACAGCCATCCCTGCCTATCCTTCCCCTCACTTGGATCCTCTCCCATATCTCCAGCAGAGGCAGTGCTGCTTTTCCCAGAAACACAGAGAAAGGATGCTGCAATACTGCTGCTCCTTCTTCTTTGCAGCTCTCCTGGGTGCAAAAATAGCTGTGGATGGGGATGAGACAAAAAGCTGTCTGCCACCACATCCCTGCAGCTGGCAGAGGGGTCTTGTCAGGTAACAGGAGCCTGGGGACAAACGGAGAGGAGCCTTGGCAGGCACTGTGCAGGTGCCCAGAAAGGACTCACATGGTACATATACATATTTATGTACATTCACACCTGCGTAGGGACTACTTACAGACACATAAGCTGTCAAGCACGTGACGAGTGACGCCGTGATGGCATAGGGGATGGAGGTGTTGGGATTCTTCGCCTCTTCTCCCGTGGTAGCAATGATGTCGAAGCCAATGAAGGCATAGAAACAGGTCGCAGCCCCTTTCAGCACCTGCAAGGAGGATCAAACATCTGGGTGCCAGGAGGGAGGCCAGCACCCAGCCAGGGAGAGGGAGCTGAGCAAAAATGGAGCAGCCCAACTCTGCCTTGTCTGAGCTAAAAGGTGAGTGGCCGCAGGCCAGGGGGTGCACACACAGAGCTGGAGAGTGACCCTGGGAGCACCCCTAACCCACTGATCTGGTCTGGGGAAAAGATTTCTACCTGTGCCCTGAGCCACCGGAGGCATCTGCAGCGCACCCCACAAACCTGTGCTCGTGCAGTGTCTGAATCTGCTGGGAGACCCTGCCAGTGACAGAGGAGACAACGAATTTCAGGTTTGCTTTTGCAATCCTCCATCCCAAATCCATTTTTATTAGTAGGGATCTGGAACATGTTTACATGTTCTGCCTTAGTAAGATGTCTCATGTGGCAGCAAGATCCGCTCGCAGAGGAAGCAGGAGAGAGCAGCAGCTGTCAGATGTGAGCCGCTTCCCAAACAACCTCTGTTTTGCTTGGAAGCTGCAGACAGGTTAGGAGCACACATTGGAGCACTTGGATGAGGAATTATTTGTACTGTTTGGTTATTTTTTTAATGTGATTTTTAAAAATATACAATATTAGCGAGGACATTTATAGGAGAGGAACGCTGGAGCAGGGCAAAGACTGCCTGGCTGTGAGAGAGCTGACCTGGAGCCGTGAAACCCTTGCACACACCTTGGTAGCTTGCTGGGTGCCACCTGTCCATCACACCTCTGTCATCTCAGCTGTCTATTGATAGCGTACACAGTAAAACTCACCTCTTTCAGGGACTAGCTCTAATTATCCTTTTTAAGTATCCCCTATGCTCTAAAGATCTAACATGTGCTTGGTGGTGGATTTACTTTTACAAACAACTTGCGGGACAATGAACCAGCTGAAAAGGATGAGACCACCCCGCTGGGTTTTATGTGTTTTGGGTATGCATCTATCTTTTAAAACTTTAATTTTTTTGGCCAGGAAATATTTGGTGCGTTGAATTGGAGCAAAACAGGTATTTTCTATTTTCTCTTTTTCACTCCCATTGTATGGCATAAAAAGCCAACCACAACCCAAAGGTAAATATGACCTCCGCTCTCAAGGGAGCCTGAGTGCTCTTCTCCTCACTGCTGTTCTCTGGCAGAGAGGTATTGATTTACTGAAGGAAGGTGCAGGGACTGTATAGCAGTTTGGGACCCTTTCAATAATCAAGATTCTTGGTTTACTTTACTTTCTTGCTTATTTTTCTGCACAAAACCCCAAAGGAGTTGAGCAGTGTAAATCTGAGAAATTATCTTGGGTTTAGGCCAGCTGAGATATTTTCAGTCTCTATTCATCCTTGGATAAAAACCAGTGCAAGCAAGCTAAAAAAGCCAAATATGTCCAAATTCTCAGTAAGCTTTGAGGGAACATCCATAAAATAAGTACTGGCAGGTGGCATTATGAAGTGCTCAAAACAAATGCTTGAGAACATTGTTGTTGAAAACCAGCCAACAAAAGTATCTCCCCGCTCCGCAGAGGCTGAGCCAGCTCTCTGGAGCGCCCTGTCTCCGATAGCCACAGCATTTTGCTCAATTGCCTGGCAATTAGTGGCATTTCCTTGGGGATACTTTCATGTGGAGTTTGGCTCTGCAGAAGGATGTTTCAGAAAAGTCCTGGGTTCATGCTAAGAGGAGTTAGGAGATAAGGGCAAAGCATTGCAGTACTCCCTGGGTTTGGTGGACAGAGCAGGTCTGGATCCAAGCCTGCACTCCTGGTATTTGGAGGTCCCTGGCCAAAGCACAGGTGGATTTAGCAGGGCTGGGTTCTGGAGGGTGCAGCGGAAGTGGGGTGTGCACACCATGAGCACAGCTGAGCGTGTGTCAGCACTTAGGTGCTGTGTGTCCCTGCGTGCTCCCAGGACTTACCCCTGGCCATCCGAACGGCAGGAATTGCCCTTCAGCCCAGTTGTCACTTTTGATGTAGAACAGACCAGCAATCATGATGAAGACCCAAACTGCCAAGTTAATGACATTGAGCACGTTGTTTAGTCCCACCGAGTTCTTCACCCCCATGGCCACGATGATGGTGACAATGACAGCAATGACCAGAGCAAGAAGGTCAGGGTACGACTCCTCTCCTTTCCCTAGGTGAGAGAAAAGAGATGTGTTACTCTCCATCCACAGAATATCCAGGAACACTGTGGGGAAATTTTAAACACTTTTCAGACCTTGATGTTTTGCAGAACTCTTTGGTCCCACTGCAAAGGCGCTCTCCAGAGGTCCGTGCCTCCGCTAGCTGAAGATATTTAATTAAGGTGATAAATCTTGATGTCTCAAGACACCGTTGGGACTTTTGGGAGAGCAGCTAACCAGTGATCATACCCCATTTTGTATAACATGTATCTGCCAAGTACTCATTAAAAATCAATCAGCCACGAGGTTTTCATGACTCAGGTACAGGACAGCTGGCTGGTTTACTTACTGGTAGGATTCATGGACTGTTGGTGGAAGTGCTGGTCATACAGGAGCACCACAGCCCCCAGTCCACAGCAGTACTGCAGATACCAGCTCTCTAACAAAATTCTCTGTGTGCCCCAAGGGGACCAAGCAGAGTGTTTGCACTGGGTGAAGTGTTTCTGTGCTGCCCTTACCCTCTGACATTCAACTGTTTCAGTGCATTTATTCTAAATGCCAGCTCATCCCAAAGGGGCTCAAAGTATCGTGTATCCCGTCCCCTCAAATCCTGCCTGTGCGCCAGGCTGCCGAGGCGAAGTACCAGAGCCAGACAGACGGTAAATAATGAATGAAGCCTAATATGCACGTCTGACTTCTGACGAGCTTCCAATTACTTTTCAGGCCCTAATTAAGGGAGGTATCTCTGCACGGCAGGACACACCCAGGCCGTTCAGCGTGCCGACGCTGTTGATCATCCAGCGGCTGATGGTGTGGTTGGCCAGCGAGTCGAACATGCTGCTGAGGGCGCTGGCGCCCGCGGCCGTCCCGATCAGGTACTCCAGGATGAGGTTCCAGCCGATGAAGAACGCCACGAACTCCCCCACGGTCACGTAGCTGTAGGTGTAGGCAGAGCCCGTGGTCTTGGGCACCCGCACGCCAAACTCAGCGTAGCAAACGCCTGTTCGGAAAAATAGGAAGTGGCGTAAGGAAAATGTGGTTGGGAAATGAAAAAAGTGAAACCACCTCGGTGCAACCCGCCTGGAGGTGCTAGGAGGTGTCAGGGCTGCAGTCAACATCAGGAGCACAGAGGCATTGCATGGTGACCCTCCCTCCCCAGTTTCTCGGCTTAAAAACCAGACAAATTTCCACTAAAATCAGATGGGTTTTTCTTTTTGAGATGATACAGTTCAAACTAGCCAGATGTTTACATGGGATCCTGGACCAGTCCTGCACAGCCTCATCCCAGAGGAAGATGCCACAGGAGGGCTCACACAAGGCTACACCTCCCTGCCCCAAACCTCCGAGCTCCAAACACTCATCCTGCATTATTGTTCTGCAAATCCAGGCATGAGCAGTCCTGATCATCCCTGCTCTTGTTCATACCCAGGAAAGAGGAGTTTGAAGACATCTTACACACAGAATGTAAGTTATTTTAACACTTAAAAAATATTATATTTCAGTCTTCTAAAGTATAATTGCAAAACTAACTGTGCAGAAGAAGAAAAGAAAAGCAGAAAGAAGTATTTAACTGAAAATATTTGGGAGGAGAATTCAGCAGACTATAGTACTTTCTGAACTTCTTGTGTGCTTACTATGTCAGGATAATTTTTAATAAAAACCTGACCCTGACACCTTGATGTATTAAAACAACCATTAGCTTTTATTTAAAAGGAATGGATGTACTCAGTCTCAAATTCCCCAAATATTATTCAGGACAAGTGCTGGAAGTGTCCTGCATGTTTAACACTGATTAAGCCCCTGCCCCAAAGACCCCAATAAAGTTCATTCGGGTGAATTGGTTAAGGCCGTTACTACCACTGAGTAAACACGTAGTAATTACTGAGTTCTCTATCAACTGATAGTCTCCATTTAGAAGATAATAATTGCTTCAAATTTGCAATCAGTTTAGTATAGAGAGGGGAATGAATAATTTATAAAAACGTTATGAGGTAGCTGCTCTTACTTTAAGTGCGGTTTTTACACAGTACAAACACAGAATTGTTGAATCTCTCAAGCTGAGTTTGGTGGTGCTTCTTTTCTTGGTACTGGAGGATTTTTGTATTCCATTCACTGCTTGACTTGAATGCGGGTTGCTTTGCAATGGGACTCTTCAAAACTTGATTTCTATAAAGCAGCCCAACAGGAGCCACAAGACGTTTCCATCATCCATCCAGCCCTACCGACAGTCATTATTCAAAGCTGATGAAAAATGCATGCACTCGGCAAAGGTACGGCGTTCACAGATAACTACAGGCCTGAATGATTTATGAAACTGGTGCTCTGACGGGGACAAGTATCTAGTTTCTCTCTTTGATGGCCTTAAAAAATATATACTCTTTCTTGTAGGCAGCTCTCGTTTTAGCCAACGACACGATAATGATTGAAGAGGATGGTTATCTATACACAACGATAATGCCAGAGCAAAGAGATGGATATGTATAAAATGTTTGAGTTTTTGATTATTCTACTAGGATCCCAAAACAGAAGAGCAGTTGTTCACCATGCATGGGGCACAGCAATAGGTTTTGAATATCAGCATTAGGTATCAGCTATGTTACACACACACACACACACACACACACATATATATGCAATATATACTAATCTCTGCTGCATCTGCACTGTATTATCATTACTATTGTTGTTGTCATTGTCATTATTATTATTATTTTTATAATCTAGCTGCACAATAAAACTGTGTTACGCAGTTACTCCTTGGCAGCCCAAGTTATTCAGCACCTTGCTCCCCTGCATCCAGAGGGACACAGCTCTCCCAGGGCTCCTGCACAGCCAGCCCAGCTCTAGGACTGCAGAGAGAGGCTGGGCACATCCTCCCTGTAACAACTGTTTGAATTTGGAGACAGATTTCTTTTCCTCCCCCCAATCAAGAGTGTTTGCATTTTCTGAAGAAGACAAGACAACACAGTGGTTTTTTTGAAAGAGCAAACATTGTACAGAGGACCGTTTCTCTTCCTTGAAAATCTGCTAGACTTGTGCAATTGGCGTGGCAGTCATTACACTGGCGTAATTATACAGTTACTGACATTGTTCAGCGGGACATAAACACAGCTGAGTGGTTTGGTCCATGGCACTGGCCCCTCCAAGGTCCCATCCACAGAACAGCCACTGGGCAGCACAACTGGTGGCATGAGGAACCAGTGCTCTCGGTGTGCTGGCGTGGTGGTGGCCGTGATGTGGATGCTGACCCTCCCACTGATACGTGGCACAAGGCTACACAGGAACCATGAGACACCCCACAAAGCACTGCTGTGTTGGAGGGATGTTTCAGGTGAAAAAAGCCTTCTGAGAGGGCCCTTTCAGCCACTCTGGAGGTAACTCCAAATAGTTCATGCTACCACACAAGAAACCCAGAGGGAGCATCCTTCATCAACCAAGAACAGCCAACTTATTGAGGAAGGCATGTTATTTTCATCAAGCCACTGAGCCTGTCCGTTGCATTTCGTGATCACCATGTGCTGATATATAAAAGGCAACTCCACAAAGAAAGCCCCCTCAGAGCAAAGACTCCCATCTCTCCAGCTCCACCCAGGCAGCTGCAGGTGCAGCCCCTCATCCTGCAGCCAGGCAGCACCTGAGGCACGTGCTCAGCTCCCCCCTGCTCCATTGTGCATCCTGGCTGCTGCTGAGCCTGTTCCTGTATCAGTATCAGGTAAGAGTGTGGCACTGTGCTCCGAACAAGGTGGTATTGCTTTAGGAGAGGAGAACACCAAAGGAACAAGAAATGGCTGGTGGAAAAGGCTGTGGAGAGGGTGATGGGGTTGGGAGACATGCAAACTGCTGATTTTTGCTGAGGAGGGGTTTTAGATAAACAGGGGTGAAAGTGGGGAATCCTGGCGGCCGCAGCTGATGGAAGGAGCCTGTGGTGCATTGGAGGCTTTGTGGAGGGAACCAGGCAAGCGTTTCTACTTGGGAGCTGAATGAAAGGCCTTCTAGTGAGAGAATAAAAGAGATTGATTTATTTTATCAGTTTAATCAATTATAGTTTGCCTGTAAGTACCCTGAGGGGGTACATGTTGCTTAAAACTACGGAAGGCGTAGGTGGAATTTGTTGAGTAGATGAAACTGGAAAAGTCCCTACCTGAAACCAGGCTTAATAGTGCAAAGATACTTCCCAAAGGCAGGGCTTCCCTATGGCTGTCTCCCAGGGAAGCCAGATGACTTTCTGGATGGTTTTGGTTTGTTTGTTTTTTTGGGTTTTTTTAATCCAAAACCCCTCTGGGCTCACTTTTGCAAGCAGTGGGGTTTGACTTAGTGATTTGTGATGGACAAAGGGAAAGTTCCTTAAAATCTGTCCATGCACACTTGCCCAAACTCAGTGCCTGGCACACCATGATGGGAGAGCTGAAATCACACCCCCAGTGAGTCTAACAGCCCATCCAGCTCCTGAATTCTTCCTTGGTTTTACTTGCCAAAAAAGTGTTGCTGTTACAAACAACAGCAGCGTTAACGATGAAGTGAGGAAGCAGCCAAGGAGACTATCAAAACACTGCATCCCTCACAAAACACTTTCCCAGGGCTACAAAAGCAAGGGGAGATGAAAGCAGAGCTGGAAGCAGTGCAGGCTCCTGTGGGCGAAGGCGGGAGGAGCCCCTGCTGAGGGGCAAGGCTCGTGTCTGGGGTGGAAAAGCCCCTTTTGGAGGACAGTGTGTTTTGTTAGCAGAGACCCACCCAAACTCCGTTTGCTCTTGGTTTGCATCAGGGCCAACAAAACCTTTGTAGAGGAGAGAAAGCAGGCAGTGGGAAAGTAGAGACACTGATGCTATCTACTGCCTTGGTTAAAAACCAGGCATTTTGGTTCATCTGTTGTGTTGGGAACCCAAATAAGCATTGGATCTCATTGCAAGCTCTCTTCTCTTGCTGTGGGCTTTGGAGAGAGCGTGAGGCTCATGCCTGGGCTGTGCCAGGGTTGTGCCCCTGGGCTGCGGGGACATCAGGGGTTCAAACTCCCACTCACTTTGGTGGGATCTCCATGAGCAGCACTGCAAGCTCCAGGGAAAGAGCATGCATGATGTGCTTCCACATCTCATTACAAAAATCCAGAGTTTTGAAAAGCTGAGCTGGGTCACTTTGCTCTGTTCGCTCTTCCTGTCTTCTATCAAAGCCCTTTGCCATTTGCTCAGGTTTCCTTATCCAACCCACAGACAAAAGCTGGATACCAGACTGACACAGCATGCAAAGTCCTCTGAGCAGAGTGAGCAGGAACATCACATCATTGTGTTAGCACTGATCTGGAAAGGACAAATGCCAGCAGTACTGGCTTCATGTAGAAATTGCAGCTTGAGCCATATGCTCAGCTGGGTTCCTACAGAGGAGATAGAATTCACCGTGTTTTCACTAAAATATGTAATTTATCTCTCTCTGCACATTTGTTTGTGGGGTTTTTTTTTTGGTTTGGAAATTCAAAGATTGACCCTGCATGAATAGGAGCCAATGAAATCAAATCCAGAACTAATTGAGGAATTTTTAGCTGTTAGCCATGTCAACAAAAGAAGCTGGCCCTGGTGCTGCCCAAGCCACCGATATCCTTCCTGTTGGAACTGAGCTCCAGTGCTGTGGCTTGGCCATGCTCTCAGCCTGGGACATGCACTGCAAAACTCTCAAATGTCTCAAAAATATTGCCCACAGGCTCCATCCTTGTGGAAGCCATTGGCAGCTCATCAGGATAATCATGCTTAGGCTGCTGGCTCCCAGTACAAGGTTTGGTCTGATATTTGGGCAATGAGGGACTGTGCGCCCCATGAGCTGGGTGAGACCAGCGGGAAATGGTTTGCAGTTGGTGGGGAAGGTGCTGCCTCCTTGTAGCTTGTGGTGCTGAGCATGTGTGCACCCATGAACGGAGAGGAAGCAGGACATGGCACGTTACTCAAAATCCTGTTTAAAGCTCACCTGACAAGATGGAAGCGACAGCAGCGATGATGAAGGACACGATGACCCCGGGCCCCGCCATCTCCTTGGCCACCAGGCCGGACACCACGTACATGCCGGTGCCCACGCAGCTCCCGACACCCAGGGAGATGAGGTCGAGGGTGGTGAGGACCTTGGCCAGCCGGGCGCCCTGGGTGGCCGCAGCCCCGGTGCCCTCCAGCATGGACTCCACGGGCTTGGTGCGCAGGACGCGGGTGCGCAGGGCATGGCCCGCGGCCCCCCAGGGCACCCGCCGCGGGTCCAGCCGAGAGAAGAAGCCACTCATGGTGCTGGGCTGGGCACAGGCAGGTCACAGACAGTGTTGGCAGCACCCACTCAGGGCTGCGGCTGCACCTCCATCCTGCGCTGGCAGCCCTGCAAGAGAGAGGAACAGTTTCTGACTGAAACAGCAAAGAAAGAAGGAAAAGCCAGAAGGGCTCCCTAAGTTGGTTTTTGCTGGGCTCCAGTGCTGGCAGAGCTTTGCTTTGACCAATGCTGCTGTGGAGAAACCCCCTTTATTCCCCCCTGCCAGTTGTTTTGTACAACAGCGATGCACTGCCCTCCTTTGTGTTCACGGGGGTTTAGCCTCAGTTGTCACTACGGCGCTACAAACAGCAGGAACCTGATTTCCTCCAAATTCTCATTACGTGGCTACATGGCTACATGTAACTGTGAGGTGCTAGTGGTCACCGAGGCACAGTGAGCCCTGGTGGGAACAGAGCCTGACCCCAAGCCTGGCAGCACTGCAGTTCCAGCAGCAGGGATGCCCCTGGTGGCACCACGTGTCACCATCACCATGGCAGACTGTGCAGGGGCATTCTGTGGGACACCTCCCGTGGAAACAGACTGGGACAGTGGGGGCTGTTCAGGCTGGAGATGAGAAGGCTCCAGGGAGACTCAGAGTCCCTTCCAGTACCTAAAGGGAGCTCCAAGAGAGCTGGAGAAGAATTTGGACAAGGGCATGGGGTGACAGGACAAGAGAGAATGGCTTTAAAATGAAAGAGGGAATATTGGACTAGATATGAGGAAGAAATTCTTCCCTTTGAGGGTAGTGAGGCATTGGTTGCCCAGAGAAGCTGTGGGTGCCCCATCCCTGGAACTGTTAAAAGGCCAGGTTGGACAGGGCTTGGAGCAACCTGGGATAGTGGATGCATCCCTGCATGTGGCAGGGAATGAAGATCTTGAAGGGCTGTCATCCTGGGCAACCCTAACGGGGAAGTTTTAAAAGGTGATGCTAATTCAGGTTCCTGTGAATCATAAAGTTAAAAAGACTCCTTGGTGTGGTTTCTTGTACCAATTTATCACTTCATTCATGTAGTTATTTAAATACTGTGTTAAGGAATACTTTTTTAACTTGAAAGACATGTTTTTGCTGGTGTAAGTGTAATGTATTTTGGGGTCTGGCTTCTGTGTAGTTAAGGCAAACTGGGAGACAAGCTCAGCAGGAGCAGTGTGGGCTCCACTGGCCACTGGAGAACAACTGACTGACACCATGGCCAGCTGCAGCCATTTTTAATACTTTTAAATTATTCCTGAACCCATCTGCTCTAGGATTGTCTCAAAAATCATGGCATTATCTTGGTTTTCTCTTTCGCTGTACTTTTTTCCTCTACAGTCATATTTTCAAGAACAATTCAGCAACTGCCATTCCCCCCTCTCTCCCTCCCTCCCTCCCTCCCTTTCTGCTGTTCTTTAGCAAACTGTGTAGTTCTCATAGTACCAGCAGCAGTGACCTCCAAGAGACATGTGGTGATTTCTTGACTTTGGGCAAAACAACGAGAATTGTCAATCTGCAAGCTAATACAAGGGAACAGGAAAAATAGTTTATTAAATATGCATTTTCACCTGGCAGCTTCTTTCCTGTCAATACAGAAATATTCTTTTATTTTAATTGCCTTGAAGACAAAACAATTATTTTTTTCCATCTTTACATCCAAAACAAATTACATTGTGTCCACCAGGCAGCCTTGTGTTGCTGAAGTTTATTAAATGAAACACAGCATTCATTTCATGTTTTAGTTGAGCACTGTTCAAATTGTGCTGATTTCTTACCTCGAGCAACCACAGGCTGAAAGGCTGCATGTTCTAGCTAGGAATAATAATAAGGAGAAATTGTTACTGCTCCTGAGCAAATGTGGATCTTTGGGTTGAGAATAAAACCTGGGTTTGGCTTTTGGGTTGCTCGAGAAGTTGTCTGGTTGTGGAATGGGCTGGCTCACAGGTGAGGTTTTTACTTTCTGGTTTAAAGGAAGGTTTGTGTTGGAGGGGGGTGGCTGAGCCAGAGCTCGGCAGGCCTGCACCAGCCAGGATGGAACAGAGCTCTCCCCACAGAACCACGGAATTGTTTACCTTGGAAAAGATCTCTGAGATCATCAAGTCCAACCATTAACCCAGCACCTCCAAGTCCACCACTAACCCACGTTCCCAAGTGCCAGATTTCTGCATCTGTTAAATCCCCCCAGGGCTGGTGACTCCACCAATTCCCTGGGCAGCCTATTCCTTTTCACGAAGAATTTTCTTCTAATGTTCAATCTAAAACCTCCCCTGGCACAACCTGAGGCCATTTCCTATTGTTCTGTCACTTCTTACTTGGGAGAAGAGGCTGACTCCCACCTGGGAGGAAAGCCTGGGAGAAAAGGAAAGCCTCCTTTCCTCCTCAGTGCAACGTGCCCATGTGCTGACACCTCAGAGAGGCTCTGCTTTGCCAGGAATGTGTTTTAGCCATGTGAAAAACAACAACTCTAAGAAAAGCCACCCAAAATTCATCCTCCTTTTATCCAAAGCACAGGACCTCTGTAGCATGGGCTGGAAAAGGGGTCTTGCTGTGCTTCCCACTTCCCATCCCTTACTTAATTGTTTTCCTTGAACTTTATGCATACTCTTAGTTGGGTTTGAAAGATTTGGGTTGCTCTGGTAAAGTTTGCACCGAATTGACTTAAATTTTCAAGAAGCTGGGCCTTCAGAAGAGGTAGGATGGTGTGGGATGGAGGTGCCAAAGCCTCAGGCTGGTCCTCCATCACCAGGTCATGCTCTGGCATGGGAAGACCTGCCTTGTGTTTTAAGGGGGGTTGGGACCTCAGTTTTTCATCATTGTATCTGTGTGTTCCTGATGGAGGCTGTGGGAAGGGTGGCATTTGCTCCTTACTGCAGGAATTCACATCCACACTGGAAAAATTGGTTTATTCCTCCGACTGAAGAAAGATGACTGATTTGGACAGTCCATTTCACTCTCAAGCCACATCATGGTATAGAAATTACTTTCTGCAGCGCCTTGCACAGAACCCCAAGAGAAGACAGACTTCCAGGCAGTCTTGTCCTGGAATAATCCTAGCTGCTAAAACAATTTTTAAAGCCCTTAAATATTTTAAATGGTTTAAATTTAAAGCAGGAACTGGCTGGTGGATTAGTGATGCACCCAGATTTGGGCTGCCGAGCTGTTCCAGCTGTGACCAGGTCCTCCTGCGTGGCAGCCCAACAAAGCCCTGCAATTCATGGGGTTTAAGCTCCTCCTAAGTAATCAAGGCAAAAAAAAAAAAAAAAAAAAAAAAAAAAAAAAAAAAAGAAAAAAAAAAAAAAAAAAAAAAAAAAAAAAAAAAAAAAAAGCAAACCTTTCAAAACCTCTGAAATGAAATAACTCTATAATTGCTGCTATATTCAATTAAAGCAGTCATTCAAAACTATTCCAGATGTTTAAGTGAGATCAGCATATTGCTGCTCTGCAGCTCGGAAAACATCCTTTCACTCCATTTGAAACCATGAAAAAAATATGTCATGGATGGCAACCATCTCCATGGGGCAGAGGCAGCTCACTTCTGCTCTGCTCCACTAACCCTGGCTGTCTAGAAGCAGGCAGTGGGAAGAAAAAAGGATTTTTACTTGTTTTGTTTTGGTTTTTTTAACCTTCTCTCCTCACCATAAACTCAGGAAGATGAAGGGAGCTGTGGCTCAGAGGGGACAAGCTGCAGCCAGGTTTTGGAGCTGCTCAGCTCTCCACCATCAGGCTGTTGGGGTTGGTTTTCCTCGCTGGCTGGCACTTGCTGCTGCTGCCACTGCCTGCTTGTGGGCACCACTGTTTGTACCAACACACTCCTCTTCATCAGGGTAAATTGGCTGAAACTGCCATCAAGCCAGAAGGAGAGGCATAGGTATTTACAGGCATGGATCTTCCTTGGTGGCTGGGTTGATGCTGAATTATTCCTCATGCAAAGCTCGTTCTGCTGGGGAGATGCAGCACGGTGCCCCCGCTGCATCGCCCATCCTCATCACCCCCCACAGCTCCAGCTTCCCCAGAAAACTGTCCCCAAACCACACCTGTGCCCTGCAATGGCTTTTGATTTTTCTGTTAAATGTCCTGAAGTCCATAGGGGTATCCTTGAGCAAAGATCTCTATTAAAATCTGCTGGGAATGCAACAAGGAACGGAATATCGATGGTGGAAAATGGAACCAAGAGAGCTCCTGTTGTTGTGTTGATGGAAAGCCAGGCAGGGGCACTCATTAGGAGGAAAAGGTTGGCTTTTCCCTGGTTTTCCATGGCTCACAGAGTAATTACTGCAGAGGAAGGATTGCTGATGCCTCCAGCAGCTGGATCAGCATGGATCTGGCCCTGGCATGCAGGACACCAGGGCCCTGTTTGCTGCAGGGGTTTTTAGGGGGAAAGTCCCTTTCTCCTTGCCCAGGGGAGCTGTGCTTTGGAAATTTGGGGTGGAAGCAGATTCCTATCAAATCCCATGGCAGTGCCTGCTGTGGACCCCAGGAATATTAATTCTGGTGTTTATGGTGCAGCCCTCAGACCCCCTCCGTGCTCCGGATAGGGACTGTGTGCCGAGCAGCACCCCTGGACAAAGGGACCCCCAAAGGCTCAGAGGGATGCTGGAGGTAGCTGGAGACGATGAAAAAGGCAGCTCCTGGCAGCAAACCCCGCTGCAATCCCAGAAAAAGAACAAAAGAAGGAGGAACAAACGCGCTAGGCTGACCTCCCTTTCCCCTTTAACTGCGAGCTCGGTAACGGTGAGGCGGGTTTGTCTGGACAGACACAGGGCTGAATTTCATCCCAGCTCCTCCAGCAGGGACTGGGCTGACGTCAGCGGGGCGATGCGGGAGCCGGGCAGCAGCTCCGAGCGCAGGGATGCCTTCTGCCGGGGCTGCTCGCCGCCGAAATGTTTTCATTACGAGTGCGATTTGATTTGGAGCTTTACGTGCTTGTTTTTACAGTGTTGATCCCCAGCTGGGCTGCCACTGTAAAAGCTGGCTCTGTCTCCATCATCGGCCCTCCTTAAAGCGATTTAAAAGCCAGGCACAGAGCCGAGAGCGAGGGCTGGTCCCTGCCGATCCCGGCGCCGCTCACGTGGGTCCAGCTCCAGCAATCTGGCCTTGTGCCTTTGCTGGTAATTTTGGGCTTTTCTTATTTTTAATCTTTCCATTTTTACCTCTGCTCGAGCAGTTCAAGTGGAGCTGTGGTTAATTTAAACTACAGTCGTCGCTAAATTAAACCACTGATAATACTTCAGGCCTAAGACCAACTTTCTCTGTGCATCTACTAAAAAAATGGGATATTTTCTGTGTGTTCATGGCAAAATGGAAGTGGAGAGGTTGAACAGCACTCTTCTGTGGTACTTCCATCAATGTTACAGTGAGTGCTTTAGCAATGTTAGCACTGATGTAAGATGGCTAAACATCATTATCTTCTTTTGTCAAATAAGCAAAATAAAAGAGGAAATGTTTAATTTGACCAAAGACATGAGGCAAGGGTGCCACGCACCCAGAGGCAGCCCCCAGGAATTTCTAAACTTTGTATTCCAGTCTTTAGTGCAAGAGTTAAAAGAGCATAAATGTGTAACCCAGTGATATAATTAGCATGTACATAGAGAGCACCCTTTCTTCCTCTTTCCAGCCTTCGGGGGGATACAGTGTGATGATTTAACTGCTGTACTTGCTGGGGACAGACTGGACTGCCTGGATAATCAGGGAAAAGGCAGAGGGAAGGATCGGAGTGATGTTAAATCTTCTTTCTGTCTTGCAGCTGGATGTTCCCTTTTCCTAAGTAAATAGCAAATCAATATTTCAGCAGTGATCTGTGCCCATGCAGGTAAGCAATGAGGAGGTTTTGGTGGCTGCAGGCTCATCTTCCTGCCTGGACGAGGTGGGAGATGAAGTGACACATTCAGAGGTGAAATTAGAGCCTGTCACAGGGAAGGCCAGCAGATCCCTTGATACTGAGCTGTTCTAAACTTTGCCGGGATTAATTACATGCCAACCTCACAAGCAGCTGGTCCAGGGTCCCTTGGGATCCTCTGGAGCACCAGGCTAGTGAGAAACAGCTCTGGGACTGAAAGGAGCAGGATTTCCCTCCTTGCTAGGGGCTGGATGCGTATGGAGGTACCACCTACAGTTCTTACAGCCTCAATGGGACAGAAGCTGAAATGTTCCTTTTGGAGATGCTCACACACATCTTTTCAGGCACATCCCTCCCCTTGGTAAATCCGCCTGCTTGAGTCCAATGTCAGGCATTTTGGTTTTTCTCTTGTTTTCTGCCCTTTTTACATGGGTACCAATGATTCCCATGGTGCAGGACGGTGTAGGAATGGATGCAGGGTATGACAGATACAGGAGTCTGTGAGTGCTGAGCTGTAAACAATGCAATATGCATGAAGTGCTCTATTTGGGTTTGCAACAAAGCTATTTAACCACCAGAAGAGAAAAAAAAAAAAAAAACCACAAGTAAAAAATAAGATAGCTACAGAGAAAGAGGTATAATCAATTTGCACATTTGCAAAAAGGTCTAGTTTGTCACCTTTGTCTTGAGGTGGGAAAGGAAAACCCTTAAAAACTGCGACAATGCAGGGAAATGGCAAATCAATAGATGGCTGAGCTGAGCAGGAGGTGGGGAACCAGGAACAGCTTGGAGCTGTTCTGACAGGCTCCCTCCAGGAGAGTAGTAAAACCACATGAAATTAGTAAAATTTGTTCCTCCACCAGTAAAATGGAGAAATTCACTGCCATAGAGAAGCGTGTGGTGGGTAATTTATCTGGGTTTTCTACAGAAGCAGACAAGAAACCATGCTAAAAATGATTAATGCTCCCCTAGACATGCCTTGTCGAAGTCAATATTGGTTTTGTACCTGCACGTGCTCATCTGCAGAAGGACCCTAGAGGCTCTGTGCACTTTCAAATGCTCATCTGTGGAGCTGTGTGATTTTTGCATTCCAAGTGCAGATATTGATACCAATTCTTCGAGTACAGCCTCCCCCACCCTTCTGCAGTCACAAACCGCAGCGATGGCGAACTCATGAAACGTCTAAAGGAAATCTGGGTTCACAGGTCTGGCTGCTCAGGCTTTCAAGGACCAATGTACTGACCACTGAAGTTCAGGCATTTTAAACACCAGGAATGCAGATTTGTCTCACATAGAATCACAGATTCATAGAATGGTTTGGGTTGGACAGAATCCTAAAAGATCGTCTCGTTCCAACCCAACCTGCCATGTGCAGGGACAACTTCCACTAGACCAGATTGCCCAGGGCTCCATCCAGCCTGGCCTTGCAAATATGCTGGCACATCTTTTTGCAATCTCGGTTTTTGGGAGTAGCAGTTCCAGACCGTGAGCTGTCACAAGAGGAGAAGCATGGTCTGATTTTTCTGGAACATAGTGAGTTGCCCATTTGCAATGCTGGGCATAGATTCCTCTAACAGTACGACTGCCAGCAGCATCAGTGGGATGGCTGCAGCCTCGGGTTTGTGACTGAGCTTTTCACTGGTTTTGGGTTGTAGGTTGTACTTCCAGTAATTACCACTTCGATGAGATAACACATTTTCTGTACCAAATCTCACTGTTAGAGAGGACAAAGGGCTGCCTTTGTATCACTGAAACTGTAGACGTGGGCTATCAGATGGTTTCTTCTAGAATTATACTCCTTTAAAAACTGTCTTTGCTTTAACAACACACAGGAGGAAATCTCTGTAATTACTGGGCTGTGTTTTATTTTCTTTCCTCAGTGGATCCATACTTTTACACCGCAGAGTGAAAGTCATTATGGTTTGCTGCAGGCCAGACAGGAGAGCTTTTTTCATTTGACATAATTCACAGAATGGGTTATTTATTAATGTGTGAGGCTCTCTAAACAAAATGGATTTTTACTCCTGCGAGAGTCTGGCTGATACATCATTATGACAACTTATTTCATTTCTGGGTAGCATTTTGAACCCATGTTTGAAAACACAAATCCTTCAGTAAAGAACTGATTTAACATTTCGGCTTCGTCATCCAAACCAGGAAAAAACTCCCCTGTATATCAAATACAGGACTTGAAAATCCACTATTTTTAAACGTCTAGTTTTATTTTGAAGATTGCTGGTTTTGTAGAGATTCCTTTATTCCCCACTAAGAAACTGCTGGGCTTTTCCCTCTCAATGCTGACTCTCGCTCACCAGCAGTCTTTCCACCTTTCTGTAATGATTCAGTAGGAGTCTGACCTGGCCTTTTACACAGTAAGCACATCAAGCTTACAAACACCGTTCAGCTCTTGCCGAGTTTCGAATGCATTTATCTTTCGTATGTGCACATGGTCTCATTAATTACTTATCGTGTTCCATCAGCAGTTATACAAATGTAATTGATTATGCCTTGCTGCCTTGCTTCCGCTATTTTGGCTATCAGCTAATTAACGCGGGAGAGGTTCTCAAACAACTGCTTTCCTCAGAAGAAGCTGTAAAAAAACGCCTTCTTCAATCCAAAGCCCACCAAAGGTTCCAGAAGCAGTAGTAGCATATGCAAATCAATGGGAGCTTTTTGCATATGCAAATAGGCGCCTTGAGCTGGGGGGGGAAATTTGGCTGGTAGTAACCTGTGTCTCTAAATTCCTCAGCAGCCACCTGAGGTAGGTTCAATGCACTTCCAAGGAAGTGAATAGCAGCTCCTGCTGATTTTATTACATTTTGCTGCTTCTTCTTCTTATTCACTAGGACAAAACCTCTTTGCCTTACATGAGTAATTCTGCTGAGTTACAGAACAACCAATTATATGAGTAATGTGATCACAAGTGGATCAAAGATTATGATTTAGAACAGAGTTCGTGTGTTTAGTCATTTATCATCATCAGTCAGGCAAAGGCACTGCAACACCTAAGTGATCTGTAGTGTGAGTAATACCTGGTGCTGTAGCAGGAGGTACAGTGAGTTACAAACTCACATCTAACACTAAATCAGTCTCTAGGATGGTACCAGAGAAGTGGAATTAAATGAAGAATTATGTGTTCTTAAAAGTGATAATAGCACAAAAGTTAGAGTATTTTAATATTCCTGAGCAATGCACACGCACTGCCCAGAGATGTCCTTATGTAGCAAGGGAATCAGTCTGAGCCAACGTGATTACCTTAACTTAAAGCAGCTAATTGCATCCTTGCTCTTAGCCTCCCTTAGTGGCGAGACCCCAAAACCCACCCTCCTTGCCTGAGACAGCACATTCTGTCTCCCAGCTACAGTCAGTAGAGTATCCCCATGGTGTGCTGCCCTGCCTGGCGAGCATAATTCCACTTGTGTGCCCACACACGAGTAAGAGAAGAGCTGCTGAAATATTGCTGCTGTGATTCCTGTTTGTGCCAGAGCTCTCAGCCAAAGGAACTTGACATATTGCTTCTTTCTGTCTTAATTTACTTCGAGTGGAGCTGGTGACCCCAGTTATTAATTGCACATCTCCTGGTCCCTGTTGCTTTCCAGCCGGTTGTTTAATGAGTGGAACATGCCTGCTGTTGCCCAGGTGTCTTGGACAAGGCTCTGGAGTATCCAGATGCTTCCCGAGCACGTTGCTTTAGGGCTGGAGCAGCGCGAGACCTGTGCCCAATGCTTCCTGCCTGTTCCCACCTGAGACTGAAGGACAGCCAGGAGAGGCAGATGTTTCCTTCACTACCAGCCCAGGGTGCCCAAATCCTGCCTGGAGCCATTGCTGAGCACCACGGGGCAGTGGGTCATCTAGCACAACTCAACAGGTCCATCATTGAGACCTGGTTCAATAAGGATCAGGCACACATTTAAAGCTAAGTTCTAACTCTGCTGCTGTGGGTGGAATGTACTTAGGTGTGCACGTGATGCACAAAGGGGTGTCTCCACCCTCAGCTTTAAAAAACTTTGTTGAGGAAGACTCAGCCCACGCTCAGGGAGCTGAGGATGTGCAGGAGGAAGTGACCAAACCACTAACTGAGGTCAAGGTCACCATCAAACAAGAGCCAATGGCTGCTGAGAGGGGCTGCCCCAAACCCACACTTGTGGTTTCATAGACGTTTACTGAAGTTTTGACACAGATACACCCATGGACAGCTGTAGCATGGCAACAGAAACCCCCGTAGGCAGCAAGCCACTTTGATCCTCTAACTCTGTCCTCTCAGAATTAGGATGTGGTGCTGGAAACACATGTGCTGCAAAAGCTCTTCTTCTGTTCACCTGCCAGGTGGATTTAATTTATGGTATCATGACTTTCAATGAATTATTGATACGGTGACTGTGCAGAGGAACAGAAACAATAAAGTCATGTGCTGTGTGGCTCCACCTCGCTGGCTTTGTTTCATAAGTGCCTGGGCTTTTCTCTGACAGTTTTATTGTGGGAAAAAATAGTTTTCTCTTAGAGACGTTCCAGCCTGGTGACAGCAAGGGATGGGCTGTGGTGGCAGCATAAATGCTGGCCAGAGCACCCAGTCCCCTGAAGATGACTGCGTAGTCTGGAAGCCAAGGAAATGAGCCAACAAGCCAAGGAAACGACAGAAAATTTTTCTCAATTTACAAGAGAAAAATTGCACTTGCCATTTCTTTCAGTTTTGGCATTTTCCCGTTGACAACCACAGCTTAGCTACATCTCATTCCTTGTAAAAGAAAAATGTCTTAGGAATCTCTGTGGATCTGAGTCCGCTCCCATTTACACGTGGGTGGTTTAATGAGTTCTGCAGACTCACCCTGGACTGAGGTGAGACTCTGGCCAGGTTTTCATATCCATAAGAAGCAGGTGAAAAATGCCTGCTGTATTTCTGGGCTCTGGATACTTTGCATCTCTAGATCTACTGTCTCCTACAGACTGGCGAGCTCAGACCCAACCACGGCTTTATATATTAGAGAGGGCACAAATCTGGGAGTGATTTGGGGGTTTAAATTTTTTTTATTAATGTGAAAGTCACAAATGCTGCTATTGTTGTTTTTGTGTGACACACAGATCCCACTGCCACACACAGCTGAAGAAGTATTTGCTTTGTTTTTACATTCTTATTTTTTAAAAAGTCTTAATAATCCAAACAACAACATGTTGCTTAAATATTATTATGATTATTTTATTAGCTCAGGTGCTCTGAAAGCAAAGTTTTGATTATTTAGGGGCTAAGAAGTCAGTTACAGACTGCTCTGTTATCTTCTTTGTTTGCTTGGCTTCATGAAGAGCCCAGGATTGTGTTAATGTTTGTGTAAGTTCTTGCCGTCCTATTTTCTTGAATGTTGCAGGGCTTCAGAGGAAAATCATTAATTTAGCCATTAGGAGGTTTTCCTGTTCTCATTGAATTTTCTAGAAAATCTCCTGTTGCCTTTAAGGGAAGATGGAATAAATCTTATTATATGTGCGTGATTTCAGAACTGAGAAAACAGACGGTCTTCAGAAGGAAGTAGTGTCAAATCAGCCTACAAATATATCCTTTAAAATAATTTTGGCTGGAATCCTTTCTGATATGATCCCATCTGAGACTCTGAATTTACACAAAGAATGAATTTTCATCATTTTCATATAATCCAAAAGAAATTAGAGAAGGATAAGATACGTCTCGACTTGCGAGTCATGAATAACTCCCTGAGGAGAATGATTTATGTTTTAAAATGCTTCCCTTTACTGCAACACGCACAAAGAAAGAGATTATTTTGGGGGAGAGTTAATCCTTGAAACCAGTTGGAAAACTGGAGGATTCAAAACAGAAGTTGGTCAGTCATTTGTTCTGCTCTTGGCATGGGATTAAAAATCCCACCCACTGGGGAGGTTGTACTTATCTAGAGGGGTGGCTGGGGCACCTGGAAGTAAAGCTGTAACATCTCCGTGCCTCATTTGGGGAATTAAGGATCAAAGGTACCATTAAGTCCTCCGAGTTAATTCTGTCTGAGTCTCAGGCCATTAGTTTCCAGGCAATTGCTCCTGCAGGGAGCCCAGTGACTTGCTTTGGCTAAGTTGCATATTTTGGGAGGACATCAAATCTTGACATAAACAGATGGAGAATCCAGAAGGTTTTCTGATGGCTCCTTCATCAGGTCATCAGCACTCCTCTGTTCAAAATGTGATCCCTCCCTTAAACTGGAATGTTTTGGCTTTAGCATCTCGGCACTGGTTCATCTTGTGCCTCTCTTTGGCAGACGGAGGAATAACTCAGTGCCTGGTAATTTCTTTCTATAGAGGCTCTTAGATTCAAGGATTCACATCACCTCCCACCCTGCTTTTTAATGAAGTGAGTTCTCAGGTGCTTTAATTCCTCCACTGCAAGGACCTTTCCCCAATCCTTGACAGGCTTTGGCTTTTCTTTCCATTTTTTTTAATTTGCTTCTGATTTTGTTGTCATTTTTGTTGATGCCTGCTGTACTCTAGCAGTCTGTTTTCAAGGGCTGAGGTAAAATTTCCTTCCTACAGCTCCACTTACTGAAGAGCAACTAAACAAGCCTTTTTTCCCCTTGTTCTTGTTCAATGATTTGTCTTATCACAGCTATTGCATCCATGCTGTCTTCTCAGATATGTACTGCACATTTGAGTCCATGTCAGGAGGACCCAAGATTCTTTTTTGACACTGTTTACTACTCATCAGTAACTGTTTTGTTGGAAAAGTTTACCACCTTTGATAGATGAAAATGGCAAATCAGACCTTGGACCTCTGCAAGACCCCCTAATTCTCTGTTCTCATGCAACAGGGATTCCCCATGGAGCAGCACATTTTAAGAACAGATACTGAGTTTAATCTAGGTAACTCTTTTCTCTCTAGTGTTGTTTTTTGGCTTGTTTGAGGGTTTTTGTTTGTATACAATATGTTTTTCAACTCTGGTAAGTCACATGCCCTAGCAATGTGTACCAATAAAACAAACAAATGTAAATATCTTCAGCAGTCAGGCTTTCAGTCTCATGACAGTTTTTGGGCAGTTAAACAAATGCTTTGGCATGCTACAGTGTACTTGCCTACTACTCAGGGACACTGGGAGAATTAATTACTTAATACGGTAGATTAAATCAGACATGGTTCTTTTGAGACAAAGATCTTCTCCGGGGTCGGCCAGACACGGTTTCCCCCTCCTCTCCAGGGCCGGTGCTGATTTCAGAAGCCCTGTGTTAGGGCACTCTCGGCACAGCCCGTGACAGGAGGGCACTAAGCCGATCTGTATAAACTATCGTTTAATAGGCCACGAAACCCGGGCTGCAGAGCAATTGTGAGAACAGAGATTAGGCTTTTCAACAGTGCTGCTGGAGCACACCTCGCCGGGGCCGAGGCGGGCAGGCGGCTGGTACCAGGCAGTTCCAAAATACCCGTGTGGAATCAATAAACAGCACGGAGTCGGGGTGACGTAAAGAGGAAGCCAACTCCATTACCGGCCTCCAAGTCGCAGGGAGTTTTGCAGGCGCGGGGGGGAGGANGGGGAGGCCGGAGCCGTAGCCGGGGCCCGTGTGCGGGGGCCAGCGGGGTCGCGCCGGGGCCGGGGCCGCCCCGTCGGGGCTTCAGCACCGCGGACAGCTCCCGCCCGCCGCCGCTGCCACACGCGTGACCGACCCCCGAGCCGCCCCGAGGGTGTCACCGGCCCCGAGGGTGTCACCCGCCCCGCGGGTCTCACCGGCCCGCGCCCGCCTCCCTCGCGGCTTCCCTTCTGCTCGGATTCTGTTCCCCTCGTTGCCCCCCTCCCGCAGCGTCCCGACCTTCCCGCGGCGTGGTCCGTGCGGCCACCTGTAGCGAGAGCTGTCGCTTCGCTCAGGCCAGC
>VZRQ01007363.1:564597-623152 GCA_013397975.1 Machaerirhynchus nigripectus | reverse complement strand
GGGGGCTGCGCCGGCACCGCCGACCCCGGCTCCCGGCCGCGCACGCAGGGCGGAGGGAGGGGGGAGGGATGGATGGAGGGAGAGAGGGATGGAGGGAGGAGGGAGGGAGGGAAGGAGGAGGGCGCTGCAGCTCCTCAATTATTCAGCGCTTCCCCTCCCCGCCTGCCGCATGTGACCGCCGGCAATACCCACGGGCCGTGCCGGCCCCGGGAGACCTCCCTGCACGGGAGACCTCCCCATGACCATCTCCTGTGCCAGCGAGTCCTCTCTGCCTGCCCAAGTGTCCCGAGGGCTGCGGGTGGTCTCCGCCAAACTGTCTGGCTGCTGAAAAATAACTCTCCTGGCTGCCTCCTCCTGCGCAGGGCTTTCCTCACCCCAGGGACAGAGCATGGGGAACCTCGTTTTTGTTTTCTCCTTCAGCTGCACTGTGAGATTTGGGTGCTAATGTTGTAATCCGGGAACGGGCAGAATTAGGACTAAAATAATGCCTCATGCATTGCAGCATGCTATGCTGTCCAGCCCTCTGCACAGCCTGGCTGGGAGGAGTTAAGTATCAGGTGCAGGATATATTTAATATATTTTATCCATAGCTACTTTAGAGGATAGCTGGAATTCATGTTCAAGATTATTCCTTTTTGCAGTTCTGTTTCTCAATTTCTGCTCTTTGGTTTGCACTAGAAACACTCCCTGTCTGTATCTGTATGGTACGAATTTGACATCAAATCCAAACTGGGTTCATCTCCAGTGATGCCTGGTGAGGATCTGGTTTCAGTCTCTGCTACAGTTTCATTCTATAGCTTCTAACAGGACCTATTCCCAACGAGGGCTGTCTCAAGCAGAGAGAAACTTTTCATTCTCCAAATACTGAAATAAATGTCTGCTGATAAAAATTAAAGATGGGATCCTCCAGTGCAACCAGCTCAGTTCAGAAGCCAACGTTTGCCTAATGTGAGTGACCCCGACAGGAGCTGCATCAATGGCAGTGACCTTCTGGGGATGTACAGATGGTGACATTGCATGGATAAACATGGACAGGGTGGGGGTTGGACTAGGTGACCTTTAAAGGTCCCTTCCAACCCAAACTATTCTGTGATTCTATATCCATTACCCTGTTTTTGGCCAGGATAGCAGACCACATGTCATCTCCGATTTCCTTTCCAGCCTTGACTTCTGTGGCAGTTTTTGTGTCTTTCCAGATGAGTGCCATAATCTTCCCAGTTTCTCACCAGACTCCTTCCTCTCTCCAGCTTAGCTTTACCTTGGTCTCTTCCCTCCCTCACAGAAGTCTCCTTGCAGTCCCTCTCTTCCCAAACAAGCACAGAAAAGATCTCTCACAGGTTACTGCTGGGCAGCAGAAGGTGTCATCACAGGATGACAGGATGCTCTGTTCCCTTCCTGCCACTCTGGCCAGCACACATCACATTGTACAGCACAGAGCCAAAGTGCAGTCAGCTGATTAGCCTCCTCACAACCCTGTTTTTATTCTTTTCCTTGCTCTTTGATTGCCTGAAAGCAACACTAAGAGCTGCAGCTGCTCTCCTGTCCTTCTCTGTGGTCCCCATGCTTCCCATTTGGTTGTCATTTCTCTTCACATTCACTGGCTTCCCCCAGCTGCTTTTGCTCAGTCCCTGGACACTGGATAGAGCTGTGGATGGCTGATGTCAGGAGCTTCCCTTGGACTACATCTGTGCAAAAGAGAAAACCTTGTCCCTTTGTTATTCCATCTTGTTTTGCATCACTTTTAAGACCGTGGTGAACTCTAGCTGACAGCACCACCAGCCTTTTGTGTTCACGTGCAACTCCTCGGTGCTCATAGAGTGTGTGAGTAAAGGACATGGGCCAGTGTGTTTCTGGAAGGATTGGCAGTGTGGCCAAGTTTTAGGGGGACTTAGCTATGTGTGTGGGTTCAGACTCATTTGATTCATATTTATTAATTGGGGCTGGCATACCAGAGCATGGGCAGTTTGGTTGGTAGCAACAGAGAGGGGCCTTTGTGTCCTCTTAACAATCATTGTGCAGTACCATGATACCACCACCATCTTCCACCTTCCCTTTACTCCTCAGAGATCTTGCTGCAGGAGACTTTGCTGTTTAATAGCTTTCCAGACCCTGTTTTATCCCAGCCTTGATCTCTTTTTTGTAAGTTTTCCCCCGTTTCATCCAGTGGCACCTGCTGTTAGCTATGCGCAACAACCTGCCACCACCTTGAGTAATAAATGTTGCAAAGGTTTTGTCAGAGGATCACTTAAGCTCTTTCTCATTAATCTTTACCATGTTCTCATGAGTTTTGTAACTTCCAATCTTGAATTTTTACACCTACCCCTCTAATGGTTCTCTTCAGGTTGATTAAATGTAGATGAAGAACTGAAAGAGGAGAAGTTACTCTCTCAGCAAGTCCCATCAGTGAGGTCGCCCTCAGATTAAGGTGAAATTTTCCATAGCAGCCAAGCACACGATGATACATTCACCGCAGAATTTCTTCTGTCCCCAGGCACTGTCCAATTTCTAGACCAAACTAATTTCTGCCCACTTCTCTGTAGCAAGTGTCCATCTGACTGGTCATTTAAATACTTAATCCTATTTTGAATTTGACTGAGGCTTTGGCCTCAATAACGCCCTGTAGCAGGGATCTCCACCAGCTGCTATCTCATTATCTTGGCTATTTTTCTTAGCAGCATCAAATTTGACCATTCCAATTTTGTGAGACATAATTTTCTTTTTTTGTGACTCTAAATACAGAGAGAGAAGAAGCCAGCAAAAGCTGCCCTATTGACTTTCTTTCTTACTTTTATTAAAAGGTTTGTTTGTCTCTCATAATCACCTCACACTTGTCTCATTCGTGACTAATTAATCATGCCATTTCAATACCACATTTCCTGCTTTTCTGGGTTATCTCTTTGTCTACACAACTTTGTATTAAAGCAGTCCATATCTCTTAGCCTGCTGACCCCTAGATTCTTCTAGGACTTCCAGCATCCTCATCTTATGGGCTGTCTTTCCCTCCATGAAATCTCTTCTTCAGAGAGGAAGGGCTCATCCCCAGCTCCATTAGTTTGATGAGTTTTCTTCAGTGCTGTTTCTCAAAATGTTTTGATGTCATCAAAACTGACTAATGGAATGTTCAAGACAAACAACTTGGATTCCCCTTGGATTTATATCGGGGTCCCAATGTGTGTGCTTGGTCACTCCATGATATTTTTTGTTGGTTTTACAAAAGTGCGCCGATTTGGGTTATGTTTCCAAAGGAAAAAACTATCTGAAAGTCAGAGGGAGAGGCTGCAGCACCTTCCCTGTGCCGTTTGTGTCTGTGTGTGCTGGCTGCCATCCCTCCAGCAGCCTCTGTTAGACGAGCAGGGCTGAAGGCGCAGCACATCACCCGCCCATCATTTAGTGAAGGTGGTTGGAGAGTGTCAGTTGTGTGTTAGGAACGACTGATATTTCATAGAGAAGCACTTGTGCCTGCAAGCACCGGGCTGCACAGGGACATCATAGCAAGTGGCCGCTGGGAGGTAGTGATGGGAGCCGGTTACTCCTCCACCTGCTTGCTCTGCATGTCCAATGGCTCGTGTCCATGGCTCTGACAAGTGTTCTCTCTTTGATTTGGTCTGTAGCACCACAAGCCATCTCCCAGAACAGCAGTAGCTCCCAGACGTCCACGGCAAAGTTCAGCTGACAGTGTCTCTGAGCAGAGACCAAGTGGAGCCCTGCAGAAGTACTGGTATTTTAGAAATATTGCCAGGATGCTTGGCCTCTCTTTTGCTTCCTTTTGCATTGGCTGAAACCTCAGTGAGTACCTGTAGGGGTCAGAGTGATGGAAGCATCCACGTAGGAGGATAAGAAGAAGGATTAATCTTGCTGTCTCATTTGATGACTAGTACCACAGTGAATACCAGCGTGAGGAAGAATAGTCCTGTCGTTAAAGCCCTGACTCAAGACTTATAAAACCTCTCTTGAGTTACTGGCCCTGGAACAGGAGTCCTGGGTGAGCTTTGGAGTTCTCTGCACCCCAGTGATATGAAATGACATTGGAAGTTTTGCCCAGTCTCAGGGAGTGAGTTGACTGCGTAGGCTGTAATTTCTTTGGATGAAGGATTGTCTCTGAATGTTTTATGGGATCCTGACCTCAGTGGAGCAGTCCAGATGGACAGGGCAATTAGCTGGGCAGGTGAAAGAAAGTGCCTGAAGTGGTGAGCTGGGCCTCCCTGGTCCCATGAGCTCTTACCCTGATGCACAGGGACTGCAGCCCTGACACTGCTGGGCAGGGGATGAGCCCAGCACTCACAGGGCACCCTCTTCGTTATTTAAATTACTTGTCTGTGGTGGAACTGGCCATGGCTTTAATTTATGCTCAAGGCAATGGAAAGGTTTATTCTGGGGTTATTCTGCATTGCTAAGAGGCATCTTGGACAGGTCGAAAGGAAACATCCACATGGATGTTTCTCATAAACCCGTATCAGGTGCTTCCCTCTGCATCAGAGGGGAACCTCAGTGGTACATGGGCATGAACAGAAACTGGGGTAAAATCCCAGCACAGCAAACCCTGGGAGTGTTTTGCCATTTGATGTTATCCAGCTGAAATTTCTCCCAGCCCCTTTCTTTCTTGCTTGGTATCACCCATACCAGGTTGAGCAGAGAAGATGGGTAATGCATCCATCAGAAACATTTGCTGTTCAGAGACACATGGGGTGACGGAGCATTAAATAAATCCCTTTCAAATCCCCATGCAAACAAACGGTCCAAGCCTAGCTCCAGCATGAGCCGTGGCCTCTCCCCTGGCTGCAGGCTGTCACTGGTGCGTGCAAAAGAAGTGATGCCCTTTGGCTGTGCCACCACCATCCCCAGCAGGGAGCTCCTACTGGCACTGAGGCAGCAGCGTTAACCTTGGCCAGGGACACACAAAGAACTGTGTGATGGGGCTGGGGGCTGCGTGGGGTGGGGACACCCCACACTGAGGAGCTGCAGTCCCCAGTGGGGCTGCCCTTCCTGCACAGGGACAGGGGCTGCAGACGTGCCTCGGGGGGAGGCTGGGATAAAGCAGCTGCCAGCAAGAGGGGATTAAATGATTCAGTGTTTGGAGGCTTCTGCCTTATTTAAAGGACCACACACTATTTTTTTTCTTATTCAGAGAAGTCTGCTTTTAACAACTGAACTGGACAGAAGTCTTATTTTTGTTGCCTTCTCAGCTTCTTCATATCATGGTTTAATATGAATGTTTTGGGCCACTGTGTAGCCGCTAAGTTGGGACCTGTCCATCCAGGTCTCACCATGTATCCCGTGATGATTATGGATTAATCAAGGGATACTTGATCAGTTCCTGCTGTCCTGCAGGTGGGTTTAGCTCATCTGGATTTTGATTTAAGTCACAAGGTGAAGCTGGTGGCAGGATTTGGTCTTAGTTGTCTGTTCTGAGGGTAACAGATAAAGTAACAGCTCAAAGATGGTACCAGTGCAGGGACATTCAGTGGATCTGTTGGCAGATCATACACAGGATGTGACTCTGGATATAGAGTTGTCACAGGACAACATCTCTGCGCTAGGCATGAGTGTGGCTCCCCTTGGATGCTCCCCAGAAAAGCAGAACTTGCTTGATGTCTTTCAGCCCCCCAAAGCCTACCAGCCATGTTGGGTTTGATGGGATGTGCCACACGGAGCCTGTACCTGCTGACACTGACTCGTCTGGTGGTTCAGTGCTCAGTCCAGAGCGGTGGCTCCTGATGTCTGCCACCCGTCACGTGCCCTGTAAAGAGGTGCCTCTGAAGCTGAGAGGATTGCTTGGCTTAGCTGGTTCCTCATCTCAGTAAAGCTGTGGTTCTAGCAGGAGCCATGCTGGGCTACTTTTAGGCAGAAACTCACTCTTATCAGTGAAGAGCTTGGAGATCTTATTTTTGATTTGCTATAGGAGCAGGTGCTGTAAATGGTTTTTCTAACAGTGCAGGAGCGCTTTGAGGATGAGGTTCTGGCAAGGGGGCACACAGCCTGGTTCACCTACAATGAGCAGGGGACAGGGAAGGTGTGTTGCCACAGCGCTTGTTCATAGAATCACAGAAAAGCTTGGGTGGGAAGAGACCTTAAACACCATCTCATTCCAACCCCCTGCCATGGGCAGGAACACCTCCCACCAGGTTGCTCCAAGCCCCGTCCAACTTGGCCTTGAACAATTCAAGGGAGTTCTGGGAGGCTACGGAGGGCTGACTTGCTCTGCTGTGGTACTGCACACACCAGACTATGTTTGATCTCCACAGTTTTCCCCTGCTGCCTCTCATGGCCCCCACCTGGAATTCACTTCAGTTCCCCATCACCTGTACCTTGTTTCAGATGGCTGGGAGAGCCAGGCTCTGGGTGGGCAGTGCTGCATCAAGGGCTGGGGAACATCCACAAGCTGCTTGTCCCCAGTGTGACACACTATGGTGACAGGTCCAGCTGGGCTGTCCACACACAGGAGAAGTTGTTTGTGTTGTACTCAGTAACAGCAGTGTTACCCACAGTATTTGTTTTGGGTTCATACACAAAAGGTTGCTCACTACTGCTGAGAACGCCAGGTTAAATTGGTGGTCTGCAGAGTATTTTAGCATTTGCTTGCCGAATTTGACCCAGAGACTGAACAGTTTCTGCTTGGATAAAAAAAAAAAACCAAAAAACAAAAAACAAAACGTTTTTTTCCTGGGAAGGAAAAAAGAAAGATATGTGAATGCTTCCTGAGCATCATAGCTGGCTGTGTGATTTATCCATCTTGCTAATAAAAATGGACAGGGCTTTGCCCATCCCAGGGCTTGATGAGAGGCTGCTGTTTGCGTGAGTGCGTTTGCTTTGCATGCAAATAAGAGGGTTTATTGTCTGTTGTTTGTTTTTCACAAAAGTGCAGCTTTTTGCGTGTCCAGAATAACCGCTGCTGTCCCAGGAGCAGGCCTTGCAGGACAGGGAAGGTGTATAAACATCCCAGGGTTTGAAGCTCAGTAGAATCAGCTGTTCAGCAGGAGAGCACTGCACATCTGCTCTGAAACCAACAGCACTGCAGAACAAAAGAGGATGATATTGATCTGATAGTTTGTTGTCATTGACATTTCTGTTGATCTTCTCTTCCCCAATGATTTCTTACTGCTAAAGCCAAAGGCCAGTGCTGGGAAGGGTCAGCACTGAAGGCAAAAGCCTTATCCAGATGTGCACCATAGTGCAGTTTTCCTTGGACTAAACACAGCTTCTCAATTGAAGCTCAGCCAAGATATTTCAGCTGGGTCATTCCAGGTCTGTTCAACCTGCTTTTGTATGTCAGCTGAAGGACGAGGAGCCAAAGCCTACACCTCTGAAGTCACCGTGGATTTAATATCGTAATGCAGCCTTGGCCGAGTGCTGCTTGAAAGAGCAGAGCGGCCTGGATTGAATTACCTGCAGCATATTAGCTGAAATCTCCTATTCAAGACCCACAGGGGCTGGTGCAGCTCAGCTTTCGGGGGAGGTTGATAAGATCATAGCCTGGGGTAGCATAGTTTTAGGTTTTAGTTTGGCATTCATTATATCATTATCAGCGATCAGGGTCCTGGCTCGCTTACGGGCTGCTAATGGGATCTCAGCCCTGTGGCTGCCCGATCCCCTGGCTTTGGTGCAATGACTTGTCATGTGTCAGGTCCCTGGCACAGGTCCCATGACCTGGGCACCCACCCTTTATCGACCTTTTGTTGATACACGGGGAGGTGCTGTCCATACCCCAAAGAATCTTTAAAACTGAAGCAAAAGAAGGAACACGCGCCAGCTGGCGTCTCCAGAAAACAAAGATTGGACTTTCAATAGTTCGTGTATCTTCTACTAACTTAAAATAGCTCCTTTCTCTTTGTTGAGGAAAATAAGACAAGACATTAATATGCACATGCCAGCAGTAAATAGGATTCAAGCTAGCTTCTGTAGAGCTGGGGGAGGATATTAGGACAGCGTGTTTTTCATCATTGATGTTCCAGCTAGCATGCAAAAGACTCACAGTGCAGGGAAAGGACTGGAAAATTGAGGGAAAAAAAAAGTTTTTTGCAGAAAAAACCCTGGCAATCCATAATGCAAAGCAAATACTGGGGTTTTTTTCTGGTTCCATGAGATTTAATGTTAAAAGTACGTATTTTTATGAATTGGTTCTGGAGTGGGCCAGGTATAGACATGATGTAGCCCTTGAAATCAGGTGGAATGTGCATAAATAAAATGCTGCTTGCATTGACCCATTCTGTTGCTTTTTTTGTTTTGTTTGTTTTAAATTTATTGTTATTTTCCTGGCCCTTGACACTGCGCATTTATAAAGACAGGCTTTTAGAAATTACATCTCATGGAAAAATCCACTGGGCTTTTCCACAGAGGAGTTAATGGCTTTTATGAAAAGATTTACCTAATGCGAGGTGATGTTTTCAGTCTCATGAAACCAGCATTGAGCAGAGCTGGAAACGAGAGCTGAGGCAGGAGCTGGTGCCATCTCTTCTGTGCCGACACAAGGGAAAATGAAGGGGTTTGCTTTGTTTCTTGCTTTTGGGTACAGTAAAGTAGATTTCAGTAAAAAACCAGGAACGAATGAACAATTTCTTAGTGTATCCAGCCAGCAGAAGAGAAACAACCACATCAATTAGACAAACCAGATTAATGCTCAGGGTGTGTCCTCGCTGCCCACACAAAGCATCAACAGCTCGGCTTCTGCTTAAACACACCCTGATAAACCCAGGCAATGGCTGATCTATATTTACTTTCTTGATTTATGAGAGCAGAGACCAGCAGGGACTCTGAAGCAGATGATTCAGTCTTGTTTCTCCCGGCTTATACAGCTCCTGGTTAGGAAAGGCCGCCTGTTGCAGTCAGGGGAGGCGGCGAGGGAAAGCCCCCTCCTCCCATCCTCTCTCCAGCTCCTTTAGAGGGATGTGACTCTTCAGTGGTGCTCACCACCCAGGGCTGGAGATGGCATTTACATCCTGGATCCACCGTTGTCTCACGTGGGTGTTGTGTTTTACTTGCTCTGTGAAAAACACGGTATTTGAGCTGCATTTTGATGACCTGCATAGAACCATGAGCCGGGGCTGTGGGCTCTCCGCCGTGCTGCAGGGCAAGGGCATGTGCCTCAGCTCCGTGGCCTCTCTGGGGACAACAGGGACCCCAGGGCTCCAGCCAGGCTGGGGGCTTGGCAGGGTGGGCACAGCTAACAAGAGGTAGCTGTTCACCAAACAAGAGCAGGGGTAAACCAGCAGACAAACCAAAGCAGCACAGGAATCACGGAGCACTACAAAGGGAAGGAGGAGAAACCCTCTGTGCAGAGTTCATCATTGTCAACTTTTACATTCACAACATCACAACTAATTAAAAAAATGCTAATGCTTCAGCGTTTTCCCACTAGCCTAATAAGAAATGGTTTTAATCCCCATTTCTTATTTCCATTCTGTTTGTGCTGGTGCTGGGATGATGGGTGCAGCACTGAGAGCAGGGAATGACCTCTGAGTCTTTCCCACTGGGAAGGATCAAGCTGAGGGACCAGGGACGAAGCTGCTCTGTGCTTCTTGGAAATGGTAACCAGTGGCTGCTGACCCAGAAGCTGCTCCCATGTGGTGGCACTCGGCACCCCAGGGGACAGTGGGGACCTGCCTGCACAGGAGCAGCACCACAGCAGGAGGAGCAGGAGCACTGATGGCAGAGGAAGGGATTAAACCCAGGATCTATGTTTCAAGGAGAAATTTAAATTGGTCTTCTGTTAACAACTTTATTGAAACAGGATTATTTCTAGTTTGAGATCTGAATGGAGACTTGGCTGCTAATTTTAGCATTACAGAATTTCCTGAGGTGTTTTTATTACACAAATAGGAATAAGAAAAGTTGTGCATAATGAAATTTTGCTGTAGGACAAATTGTAGCACATATTGTAGTGTGAAACAGTTATTTAACCACCACCACCCCACATTAATGTGTGTATAAACAGGCTTCACCCAGCTTGAATTCCCACTTTCCCATTCACTGGGGAGCACGAGCTGCCTGATGCCCTGTGCCACGCACAATGCCTGACACCACCAGTTCCTTAAATACATTACAGATGGACACGCCTGCAGGCAATTTTTATCCTCTTGTGCCCACACCAAATCACAAAGTCAATTTATCCTGGGGCTTTTATGGAGTTTCTGGTGTTCAAGCATACAGGAGGGGACTCAGGAAGATGTGGTTTGCTGGGTATTCCATTCTTTCCAGGGCCCCCTCAGGAAATAGCAGTCTAGGAGTATAATTTCTCTTTTCCTGCCGGGCGTTGGTCTAGAGGTGTGCTGTGCTTCAGCAGAGTTGCTGTGGAGCACCACTGGCCACTGCTGGGTGACTTATCCCTTGTCTCTGTCCACCAGCTGGTCTTTGGAAAGGTGGATAGCAAACAAGGAGCATTGGCTTTGACAATATGTGTGTTTTCCTTTTTGTTTTTCTAAGCAAGAAACCCCGGTGATTTGTTGACACAGTACAAGTAACAGTTCATTTGCAACTCCCCAAATGAAGCTAAATTATTCTGAATAAATTAAACATTAAAACAGCATCTGAGCAAACCCAGTCTCCTGATGGAGTTTAGTCCTACTTGGGAATGCAGATGTTCAGCCTAATGCGTTCCTCAAAGATAACCAATGTCGGCCCCTACCCACCCTCACAATTCCCTATCTGTAGGACTTACCGAAGCCTATCCTCCTTATTTTTCTGGCTTTTCCATTACTAACAAGGTATTATTTCCTGCTGGCAATTGGATTGTGTGAGTATTCCCCAGTCAGAGCATGCTCACTAGTGGAATACCACCAGTCTGTCTCATCACACAGCAGCTTGGCCCTCGATTGATGAAAACAGATGAGCATTTAAATGGAAGAGTCATTTGACGTTGTGCAGTTAAAGGAAATGTTCTTCCTTATGATAATTAATGATTCTTGAAGGCAGGGGGGAGCAGGGGATGGGCAGCCCAGGGCGCTGCTGGCCAGGGAGAGGAGTGGGCAGGGGAACATATCACCGGCTCCTCGCCGCGGGAAAAGCAGTGGGTATCTGTGGGAAGGAAAGAAATGTTACCCAACAGCGAAGCAGAAATCTAGAGCCGTCTTAGCAACCTCTAAGGAAATTTGTGATTTTGCCTCTGGTAGGAAGGATAATAACCGGGTAATACACAGCTGTCAGCGGGTGCCAAGTGGCCAAACCTGGCAGTGGAGATGTGCTTAAATCAGAGCTGAATTTGCCTGCTTGTTCTGCTTTACTGGTGCCCTTCCCCGACTTTTCCCCCTGTTGAGGTTGTAATTTCTGTCAAAATGTAACTGCAGAGCTCTGCGTTTTAATCCCGTATAATTACAGTCCTCGGGAACTCGGTCGTCCCCTGCATCAGCCATCATCCCTGCCCCGGCAGAAGCAGACTGAAGAGCTATCACAGAAGGCGGCTGGAAGGGGGGTCTTGTTCTCCTCAGAGGCCTTTCTTGTCCCCCCTGCTGTCATTTTCAGAGCTCTGACTCGAGGTTCGCTGCCGCAGGGACAACCTCCTCCCCAGCACTCCCTCCCGGAGCAGGGCAGAACACGGGAGCCACCCCACTGCCACCTTCAAAGCAGCTGTGACTCAGCCCGGCGTTCGGGGGCCCTTTGTTTGGTTCGGAGGAGGATGAGTCACAGGAGGCAGAGGCTCAGCTGGCAGGAATCAGCTGATGGCCTCACAAGTCGGCTCAGCTGGGCTGATTCAGGCTGGTGGAGGGTCCTACCCACAGCCATCCCACCCACCCACCTCCCGCTTGTGCTGGGTAAACACCGTCAGTATGGGGCAGCTGATCTGAGAGGTACAGTTATCAAGGCAATTGTGATGGATATAAATGGAAAAAAAAAATCATCCCGTTCCATTTAAAGACCTGGGAAAACCAGTTTTCTGTTAATAGTTCTCAGTGTACCCCAGTAGGATGTCTGGTCTCCTCCTTGTCCAGCAGTGTGGTAAGTGTGGGCCTGGGAGGCTTGCAGCAAGTTTCTTCTTCTGTTCTTTGGTTCAAAATATCTTGTGTTAGAGGAAGAAAATGCTGTCTATAAAACTTATTTTCTTTACAAGGGTTAAGGGTGAGGATGGCAGTCAGAATGTGGAGAAAACCAAGTAAAAATAGTATTTCCAGCGGCTGTTTTGAGGAAGATTCCTATTTTTATTTATTTTATCCATGCATCACTGTTGCTTTCCAATTCCTTCAATATATTTAGTCCACACACTTGTCAATTTTCCTTGCTCTTTCAGCTGGGTTCTGTGTTCTCCTTCCCATCCTCTAAATCATGTCCATTTGCTGCATCCCACAGATGATGCAGCTCAGAGTCAATAATCCTCTCCTGGAGAAATTGCTTCTGATGGGTTGGAGACCCGGCTGAACTAAAGACACCTACAGAGTGCTGTGTTTTCCTCTGGGCTCAGAGCACCTTCCTGTATAGGAGATGGGGTGTGACTCAGAAGGCAGCTTTCAGATGAGCTGTCCAAGGACTATCACCACTTAAATATGCTTTTTTTGGTACTAATATAGAAGCAGAATTTCCTTTGCCTTTGTGTTAAGTTGGTTGTCAAATGTGCTGTTTGGTGCTGATGAGAGACAGTTTCAGTCCTGTTCTCCTCCTGAAGTGAAAACCAAGAGATTCTCCCATGAAGGAAGTGCAAGGACAGAGTAGAACCATTGAAAAATATCAGTGTGGATACAACAGGTTGCAATCGTTGTGTAACATAGGATACAAAATAGCTTCATAGAGATCTGCTACTGGTGGTAACTCTCATCACCCATCTACCCAAACAACCTTATGTAAAAACTGTGTTATTTACAGAACAGGCTGCAAAAGGGCAGATAAAAACCAAAACTTTAAACCAAAATAAGTCCATTTGTCATGGTGATAAACATTGCTGTTTGGTTGTGTGGACAGTAGATGTGCACCAACCTGAACTTTTTCCTAGTAACAATACTAAAGATGGAAAGGAATGTTTTAGAAAAGACGAATTTTAACTGTTACTCAGGTTTTGATTGAAGAGTTCTGTGGCAGCCACAGAAGACCTAACAAAAGAATGTTGTAAGCACAACTGTTGGCTTTTTGAGCAAGGACAAAAGTTTAAAATACATGGCAGAGAGTGAATAAAAACAAACCAAGTGTGGTGCTGCTGTCAAGTGCCCACTGCACGCAGGAGAGAACCCGTGGCAAATGCAGCATTTTGCTGGCAGAGGGCTCTTGTTGGGTCTGGAAACTCTTGTCCAAAGCTCAGGAAAATCAAGGAGCCCCCACTGAGTTCTTTGACCTTGGGATGTAAAATAAGGAGGACATGGACAGCGATAACTTGTTTTGAGAAAGTTGTGCAAATTATGTTAAAAATATGTGATTTAAAATATTAGTTCTGGCAGAGAGATTGCTGGAGTTTCGGTCAAGGGGAACAAACATTCAATAAATTAAAAAGTCAGGAGCTGGCTCTATAACAATTGCTTTGTAAGCAAATGTTGGCTTTTGTGGTCAGTGTGAAATGTGCTGGGGATGGGATCCAGCTCCGGGGGTAGACATTGCCATCATCAAATCCATCTGAAGGAATGGCTCAAGTTTGCACTTTTGCTGGCACTCAGGAACCTGACAAAGGTTTATCAACTCCTTTTATCCTTTTCTTTATAGATGGGGGTCTTCCCAGAACAGAAATGTAGTCCATTAGTAAATGTAGGAGAAAAACTGATTAGAGCCCCCTCTATGCCAGTCCAGCACCATCATGAGCAAGGGTTAACTCATATTTTAAAGTCATGTCTAGTCCAAGAGGTGCATTTTATTTTGTTAGAACTTCATTTTTTGTTTTTTAATGTTGGAAATACACATGTATTGCCTTCAAGGCAAAGCCTAGAGCATGCAGTAATATTTCTTTTGTTATTTATCTGGTAAATCTGCAGTGCTATTATTCACTATGGATTCGTCTCCACAGGAAAAAGGAGACTATAGACTACCAGGAGGAGCTGGCAAAGAGAAGTCAGCTTTTGGCAGTGCAAATAATCCTTAGTAGCAAGGGGAAATTTATAACATTTAAAAAATAAAAGATGGCTAGACAGTGGTAATATCCTCTGTGTGGAAGGGCGGTCTTGTTTTGTTTTAATTCTCCTCCCAGCTTCAACATTTCCAGAATATTGAACAGTTTCTTTTATTCTCTTAAAACTAATCTTATTCCTTGTCTCCCACCTGAACATCCAGTGGATGAGCTAAAAGGAGGAGAGGTCTGAACAGTGAGGGTGAGATATATCCTAAGAATGTGTGAAACGCCTTGTGGGCATGCAAAATCACGACCTGGATCTGGATGCATGTTTTCCACTGCCTCTTGGGAGGCTGATCCATGGAAGTCATGTGGTCCAGATGGATTAAACTTCAACCAAACAGTGGGCAGAAATGAAGGAAAGAGAAGCAATAAGTACAGATTGGAATGGTAAAAAAGATAACCTCTGGGTTTGTTTATTTGATTATCTCATTGCTTGATGAATCTGATAAAGTGGCATTATGACATCTGTGCTTGCTTTTCCCCCAAACTGAACATAGCTGTTCCCTGCCTGCAGCTGCCAGGGGGTTCCAGGTCTTTTCCAGTAGCCAAAGCAGTCAGAGCTTTCATTCCCTCCGTATCAGCCAGGAGCAGGTGGTTGGCCAAAACTTTGGTCTGGGGATGGCACAAAAATTCTGAGGTCTGGACCTGACTCCAGACCTTCAGGTCTGTGCCATCATCTTCACAATGACCCACCCTCACGATGAACTTTTTACCCAGGGGAATTTGGAGATGAACTCAGGAATGCTTGTGGAGGGATACTGATATACTGAGATCCTCTTGTCCTTAGAACAGCTACAAGAAAAGCAAAATAGACATTAAAGTTTTCACTTCTGCTTTCAAATTATTGAAATGACATTGGAGTGGGAGGCATTAGTCTTACACTACTGAAGAACATTGAATTTGATTAGTCCCGGCTCTGCCTTTTTTTTGGCTCAGAAAATACCTATTTCTGTTGCAGAAACAATTTATTTGCAGTGTGTAATAGCAGAGCACTGCGATGGGCTCTGTCCCCATTTTCAGATCTTGTGTTATGGAGAACAACTTTGTTGCTTTTTCTTGCCTGAATATTTAACATTCACCTTCCTCTGTGATTTTTGCCACCTGAGCATTTCCAATTTCTGTGGTTTTCAGCTGAACATTTCTCATTTTGCTCAGGCAGATAGTGCTAGGACAAGGGGGAGTGGTTTTAAACTAAAAGAGGAGAGATTTATGTTAGCTGTAAGGAAGAAATCCTTTATTCAGAGGGTGGTGAATAAGGGTGGCACAGGTTGCCCAGAGAAGCTGTGGCTGCCCCTGGATCCCTGGAAGTGTCCAAGGCCAGGCTGGATGGGGCTTGGAGCACCCTGGGATAGTGGAAGGTGTCCCTGCCCATGGCAGGGGGGTGGAATGAGATGAGCTTTAATGTCCCAACGCAAACCATTCCATGATTTCTGCGTTAGAAGGAGATCACTGGCCTCATCTCACAGACAATGAGCAGTCCCTGACTGTGCCCCTGGCACTGAGGGGACCCCACCTTGCTCAGACAGTGACTCCAGGTGAGGTGAGGAGCCCCTGGGCTGGGCTGACCTGGCCGTGGGGGCGTTGGGGAGACACTGGCAGCTCCCAGTGTGATTGCACAGCCTGCTGTGAATCCCTGTGGGATTGACCAAGACAAAACCATCAAGGCATGGTGAGAGTCTGCTCTGTTTAACTGTGGGAAGATGTGAAGGGCGAGCTCGTCCATCACTGCTCTCAAGAGCACAATATAACGATACAGAATTTCTTCTGGAGATATTGCTAAGCTGAGAACCCATCACTCATCCACAGTCTCTCCCTGCAGTTATTTTTCTTCTACTGAGTGCACAAAAAAAAAGAAGAAGAAAAATTTCTGTCTTTCTTGTCTAATGCAATTGCTTTACTTCCCATCCCTGTTCAGTCCTGTGCTCAGCAAATCCCTCAGGCTGTCAGGGCTGTGCTGAGAATCCCCTCCTGCAGGTAAAAGGGCCCTGCTGGGTAGCACTGGAGATGAAGTCTCACATATAACAACAGGTTTGGAACAGGAGGGCTGGGCGATGTTTTTCCAGGATGATTTTAAGCAAAAGGTCTATGTGCTTGTCATAGTCTTCATAGGAGTAACTGTGAATGCAGGACTGTAGGGCAGGAGAAACCAAGAAATGTTTATGGAGTGGCTGGAAGCGAGGTAGGGGGTTTGCAGGTGGGCAGCTACCAGTGATATCTGAGTGCTGCAAAGCTACACAGGGCTGGCGGAAGGCATTTTACAGAACACTTTGCTGTCCTAATCACTCTCTTTGCAGTGGTCAGAGACACTTTTGGGGCATGAACTTAGTATTCTGAAATAATAATACAAATTTAGTGATAGTAATTGTGTTGTCAGAAGTAGCCAGTACTTTCCTTTTGAGCTGTTAGGATGGAATATTTGACTGCCTTGTTCTTTTCCCCTGGAGTTATGGTTTTTCCTGACTTATGGTGCAGTTATTTATTTTCCTTATGTTTCTTTTTTCAATTTTACATTGTGAAAGACCTGACTGATGTCAATGGAGAATATCCCAGGCCTTGCAAGCAAGGCCAGCTCTGGCCAGAGCTCTGCTGATGCCTGGGAGGACCAGCCTGCACCAGCCCCCAGCCTGCTCAGTGCACACACAAAAATGTTGTAAAGTCTAACAACACCATGCTGTGCTGTGCTGGGACTGTTCTGGAGGGTGGTAATATAACTCTGAATTTCTGTGAGAGGAATGAAGAACTCTAAAGCACTTAAAATAGGTGAAGGAGGAGAGAATGAACCTTTTCCTCACAACTAACAGCCTCGGCATGGGGTCGCAATTTATTACTCATGGTTTGCCCAGCCCACTCCTTCATAGTGTCTTTGTCTTCTTTTCTCCCCTTTGATTTTGAAAAGAGCTGGGTGTAGATGAGATTCTCATTCTAATGCTGGAGTTGCAGCACATGCTGTGTGATCCTGTGGTGGTGTCTGGGGGCGAGGGATTGAACTTCTTCTCTTCGTGCCCCATCCAGGGAGCTGCCTCTGCTGCTGAGAGCGTGGGGAAACAGCATTGGTAGCTTAGTCAGCTTTGGTAAATCAGGATATTGGGTCCCTTGTTATCCCACTCTACCACAGATGTTTCCCTGTCTCCATCTTCTGTGCTGTTGACCTCCTTTTACACTTTCCTTTGTCAGCCTTCCCAGTCCCTGTGGGATTTGCAGCGCTGTGCCACGCACAGGGCACATCCCACGGGCTGTGTGGGAGGGCAGTGAACACATGTGAAGCCATGGATGAGCACTGAGTGCATCTGCACACAATTTCCAACTTCTCTGCTCAGGCTGCTGCAGCCGTGTTTCCAGGTTAAATATCTTCAGGAACTGGGAAACAGCTCAGCATCCAAGAAAAATCCAATTGACTGTACAATGGCCTGGAAGTTGTTCTTTGATCAAGTAGCACTTTCATATCATCCTAAACAGTGTAGAAACACGAACTAGGTTACAGGATGGCTTTTTTTTCCTATTGTTCCATTTAATTTGATAGCCTTTCCTTGGGTGTGTGTGTGCTTCCTGCCTCTCTCTCCCTGAACATGAAGCACAGATGGTGCAGTACTGCCTGTATTACACAGACAATAAAAGGGATTTAACTTTTTTTTTAAAAAATTAATTTCAAGAAATAGAGAAGAAAAACCATCCTCAGAGCTTTAAATACATTCTTTAGCCCATGGCTTGGCCTGAAGAAGGGAAGGACCAGACAGAGAGGACAAGCACCAGAGAAATGGTGCTTAATGGAGGTTACAGTGCAAAACACAGGTTCATGTACAGCTCAGGTTCCATGTTCAGGGCTCCCCTCAGCTTTTTTGCTGGAGGAAGCAGAGACTGGAGCAAGCAGCAAAAACTTTGAAATAATTGACCTAAATGAGAAGTCTCCCTTGAAGAGGGCAGCGGTGCCCTTGAGGGAGGATGACTCCAGAGCCATGAGCACCAAGCTGGTGGTGAGCCTGACAGCCCCCTGGCTCTGGCTTTGGCTGTCCTTCCCCTCCCTTCAGAACAGGTTCTCCCTGTTCAGACTCCAATATAAATTTCCATTGCAGTATAAGCAATACAAAGCCATATTAAGGAAATTGAATACGGCATCAGTCATTCCCTAGGCAAGAGCCACGTGTGAGGAGGAGGAGGAAAGCAGAGCAAGGCGTCACACCATGGTTTCTGTGTGGTGCCAAGGCAGTCAAAGCCCAGACCTCCCTCGCTGCTGCTCAGGGGCAGCAGTATGTTCAATACTGAGCATATTTTACAACACTGGTCTGTCAATAGTGTCAATTAATCCTGTTCTCTTAATGCTTCCTCTCACTCACTCTTACCCATGAGGGATTAAGTGAAGAAATGCAGTAATCCAGTGGATTGTACAAGGATTATCCAGGTTTTCCTATCAACTGTATCAAGAAGGCATTATAACCAGAAAACTGCAAGTTCAAGGCTTCCAAGATTACCCAAAGAGAGTCATGTTTTGCTAAATTCAGGAGCTTTGGCTCACGTTTCACGTTTGGATTCACTGATAGTTTCTGTGACAAAGGACTGTGCAAACCCAGCAACAAGTGTTGGCCCAAGTTGGAGTTTGAGGCTACATTTGTACTCATGTCCAAGGAGTCTGGGGTCTCATTTCCTGGTGCAGGAGGTCAGTCCTTGATACCGTTTGGAGTTTTTAGAGATGTCCATGGCACACCCCGGGCACGGTGCAGATGGGACCATGGGACCATGCATCATGGGATGAGATGGGACCATGGTGCGTTAGGATGGGTCAACGCTCTGCAATTTTCACGTAAATTTTTTGCACTGCAGGTTGGGAGAGTTAAGCATTATGGACACGGCTCATCCTGTGCCAGCTGGCCAATATCTGAGAGACTGCCTCCAAACCTATTTAATTTATTAGCAGAAGGTAGCCTGATAAAATTGATGGTTTTATTTCTGAGACTGAAGCTTCTTTTAAGATTTGGTCATTTGGAGGTGATGAATCTTTGCGTCAGTAAAGGCTTCTGGATTTGACCCAAAGTAAATTAGTTCAGATGAGTCAAAAAAGCCAAGCACAAAAAAGCTCAGAGGGCCCCATACAAACCATAAGTTGTGTATGAAGAGTTATGAAGGCAACCTCTTTATTGTCCTGTTCTTTTGGTGTTCCAGGGAATACTTTAGGCAAATACCGTGGGAATAAAGGAAATATTTCTGTCAACAGAAAATCCTCAGATAGTCTCAAAAGGGCAACTCTGCTAATAAATGTGTTGAGGGTATGTTCTGCCTTGTGCAGAAACTGCTGAGCGTTATGTACAGTGCTTAAACTTGATTACTTCATGTCATGCAACTCCAATCACTTCTGAGTGTTAGCGTACGCGAATTAGGGAAAGGATTAAAATTATTCTTGGGACTGAAATGTGTTCTTTCCAATGAAGCATAAAATTAGTTGTCTCTCGGGGAAGGCCCAAGCTGAACTGATGTTTACAGGGGTTTCTTTCAGAACTGGGGCACTGATGGCTTCAGTTCAGATTCAATTAAAAAAAAAAAAGAAAGGAAAATATTTGTCACATGTTCAGGACCACTGTGTGGTGTTTTGTTTGCTGACAGTGATGTTGCTTACTGCAAGATAACACTGAGTTATCCCAGGGTTTCCTTTCCACTGTTGTTTAACTTACAATGGATGACTCTTTCCAGGTAGGGAATAGTTTCCTTTATTAAGGAAGATGAGAAATTGTATGATTTAAAAAATCGAATTTAAACGAGACAGTTGTTGTCCAGGCAGTCTAGAGGGAAGCAGGAACACACATAAACCAGGGGCATGAGAAGCAGGATCACGGGAATAGAGTGGCTGTGCCCAAGGGAAATGCCAAGGCAGAGTGAGAAATCAGTTTTAACCCTGCTGCCTCTGTTGTGTTTGTGTGGATAAATGAGTCAGGCTTCGTATGGAAGAGAGTGTATGCTGTCACTCCATTTTTTGAAACAAGAAATCCATAGGGAAGAGTCAAAGCCAGTAAATGATCCTTAGGAAGACGCCTGTTTCGTTTCATTCAAATGACCTTCACGTTAGATTTTACAAGCTGGGCTATGACCACAACAATCAATTGAAAGCTGAGTCACAGGTACTTGAATCACTCCATGAGTCATGTCTAATCCAAGATATTTCTGTGAAGATCCCTGGGGTTTGGAACAGATGTCGGGGCAGGTGAGACACATTGTCCCCATGAAGTGCTTCCATCCCTTGCTGGCTGTGGAGGAGCTGGATGAGGTCTTAGACCAGGCAGGAACCCTTCAGACAGCCACATCTTGTCGTCTTATGACGTGAAGCCACCCTAGAGCTGGTGCACTTAGCAGTGTTAGATTTATGGTTGGACTCAGTGATCCTAGAATTCCAGCCTAGAGGATTCCATGAGTGTACATCACTCTTTGCCCAAGCAGGGATGAATCTGGTGATAGGGCTGGGAGCAACACTTGGGGCAAACTGGACTGAAGTCCAAAGACCACCTAGGCAGTGGTGAAGCACTGCTGAAGGACCAGCACAGGCACCTGCCCTTCCAAATTCTCCAACAATGGCACATTTTCCAGCTGCTGTTCTCAGTAAGGTCCCAGCTGATCATTCTTGTGATCTACAACAGCTCTGTTAATTCCTGCTTTTGTATCTGTGTCGTGGCTCAGCGGGCAGTGATTAGGTGTAGCCTGGCAAGAGCGTGTGCCAGCAGCATTAGTGGCTGCTGCTTGGCTACATAGCAGGGAATGGAGAGTTCTCACAACGGGGTTTGAAAGTTTATACTCAAATTTAATGCCTAGAAAATAAGTGGTTTGCAGTTTTAATCCAAATAAGTCCAAGCAGGTAATGTTTGTGTTGTAAAGATCAATAAGGTTGAGCCCTCAGGTAGATGGATGCTTTAGGGACAGCTAGAAAAGATTCAGAGTTCAGAGGCTGAATAATTTACCACCCAGAGCAGAGACCACCACTTCTGTGAGTGGGCCTGTGAGTATCCTGCACTCAAAGACAGTAGGAACATGTAATTTTTGTCATATCTATAGGTTGGAGCTACTGGGCATTTGTGTAACAATGCTGTAAGAGAGTGACAAGTTGTCAGAGCCTGCTCAGAGGATTTATGGATGAGCCACAGGTGTTACAGCCATGAGGAACTGAATGCCCTCATCCTCCTCCAAATGCAACATCATATCCCTTTCTGCTAATTTAGAAATCTTTTATGAGTTCAGGTGGTCATCTGAGCCCGTGGGCTGCCATCTTTCCACGTGAGGCATTTGCTTTGGTGCTGGATTTAGTCTGCAGCACTCAGGAATAGGTGATTCACCACGAAGAGTTCAGTCAGTGCAAACCCAAGGCCCTCGCAAGGAGATGCTGAGCAGCCCGTTGGGCCACTCTGCAGTGTCAGCATCATTAGAACTCCATGGTAGCACCTAAATCTGCTCCAAATAACCCCAAATCAACATTTTTCCCTGATGAGTGAAGGGGGTTGGCTGGGCTTACAGCTTTGCTTTGTGGGCACTGTCCTGTCTTCCAGTTCTTTGTGGTTTTTTTAATCAAGAGTTAACCAGCTTATTCAAAGGGTGGTAGAAATTTGCCAGACATAACAGTATTGGTTTAATTTCCTTCTGTGTAATCACTTCTGCACTCATTTTTCATTAAAATTTATTTCCATTTCATCTTCCTGAAAACAAATGTATCTTTTTGAAGACCTGCCAGGACAATTAAAAGAACACTGCAAGGCCACAGCCATGTCACATATGGGCTTCATGAGCCATTTGCAATGGAAATATCTGTGACACCATTAGATTGGCTTTCCAGGGGCTAAACTGGATTTCCAGGGGCTAAAGTGCACTTCCAGAGCCTGGTGTAGTTCCAGCTGCAAGTTGTTCTCTTCTGCCTATCATCAGAGCAGTCAGGTTTCAATTGCAGTTCCGTGTCATGCAAGGCTGGACATGGTGTTTAACACCAAATAATGGAACTTTGCTCTATTGTAACTTCAGGAAAAAGTTCCTAGCTGTAACATCTGGCAAAGAAGCTTGAAATGTGACTCAGTGTGGTGGGTCTGTGTGGATTGTGGGGACTGCAAATCTCACCTCTGAGAGGGTGAGCTGTTTTGTTTGTTCCCACAAGAAACTGTTACAAGACTCAGAGAAAAGGATGAGGACACCCTTGTCTGCATTTAAGTGTCTTTTTGCTTTCATCCACCTCTGGTCTGTGCAGAGGTAGCTGCTGGGAGGTGTCGAGGCTTGCCAAGGGTCACACAACATGCACTAAATTCCTGCTGAAACTCTCAAAGTAGGGAGGAAGAAGGCTGGAAGTCTGAACTGTCTCTGCTCTTAAAGTTGAAGTTGCCTCCTACATGGAGTGATTTAAGTCCTCACTCCTCCAGACTTCGGCTGCAGAGTAAATAAGTGGTGTAGTTCAGCACACAGTGAAGAACAGCATTGAATTTAATACTCCCAATACTTTCAAACAAGAAAACTTTCCATAGCAGTCACTCAGATTGTACATTAATCAGAAACAAAGATATTAAAATACACCGATGACAGATTTAATTCTAGAGGGACTTTCTGCAGTTCAGTTTACTGGAAGCCATGCAAATATACTGTGGTGTGGGATGCAGTTTCACAGTGAAGCAGCTTGAGATTCAGCTTTCTGGATGACCTGTCCTCACCGTTACTGATGTGCAGGTTCATTCAGCCCTCTAACCAAAGTGCTCTCACTGGCTGGAGTCTCTGTTCCTCGGGGACAAACACCTGCTTCCAACCTCCCAGTTTTTACCTGATGGCCACAGCATCAGCAGAAGCAAATCCCCTGTGCAAAATGCCCGTCATCTCCCAAAGAAAGGCTGGTTTTTTTCCAGATCTGACGATCCCTGCTGTTTTCTTTTTTGCTCCAACTCCAGCGGTAGAGCTCCCAGAGCTGGCCCAATTCCCATCACCTTACAGGAGACATTGAATCCTGTGTCTGCCTTCACCTGCAACCAGCTGGGGCATCCGGGAGCATCACAAGTGTAAAGCTGGGAGAGAGCCTCTGGAAGTGCTAAAGGGGCAAAGCAAAACCCAAAATGCAAACCGTTTGGAGAAAGAAGGAAATTATCAGATGCTTTGGTTTTGATCCTTGAGCTCTTGTAATGGAAACTCAGATTTTGCAGCTTTGGGAAGAATGAGTTTTGCAGTCTCTCATAAACTGGAGGTCTGACACCTTGCAAGGCAGAGGTGGCAGATGCCATGTCCAGCTGAAATCACCTAGGAAAGAGGTGACCACCTTCAAATCCACCCCTCACCATCATTCAGCCCAGGACACCAGGGTTAAAGCTCTTACACATCCAAAGCATTATGTCTTCTCTCGAAAACTCAGTCTCCAGAAAGTAAACCAGGCCATTCATCCCATCCTTCTGGCACCGTCTCCAAATGCAAATACCAGGTTGCACAGCCTGCTCTTCTCGGCATGGCATGCTCCAAACTGGGAGGCTTTTTGTGTGCAATGCCTCCTGCAGCTGGCATGTCCCCATTTTGTACTAGACAAACACTGACAGCTTTATTTCTTGTTTGTTCGGTCGCAAAGATCCTCAACATCCTGGTTTGAATTGAGTATTGTGGTTCTTCACTGGCAGAAATGTAAATAACAAAGAAATTGCATGTATTTTAATTACCTGAAGGCGTCTGTTTTAATCTGGTAAATCCTCTTATGTGATAAAAGTAATGTTGCTATGGGAACCCTATCTAACAGGAAAGGTAGCACCAGTCTGCCTGTAAATAATTAGGAAACTGATGCAGTGAAGTGATTTTTCAGTCACTTGGCACAGAACTGGCTTCATGGTTAAAGTTTAGACCCGTGTTATGGTTTCACATGTATGAGTTAAAGAGGCAGAGATTTAACTGGGAGGATCCCCCTCAGGCATCTTGGAAGGGTCAGCAAATGGTTTTTTCTCACCTATATTCCCCAAATTACAGCCCACCCCCACCAGCAGTGCATTTGCATACTGTGACACTCTCCTCAGGGTTTATTAAGTGTTTTAACTCAGTAATGTGTGAAGTCCTCTCTGGAGTGAGACACTCACTGAAATAATCCCTCGAAGGCAAATTCTAGCCAGTAAATTACTGGTGCATCTCTGCAGCAGCCCTGGAGCCCCACAGGTGCCCGAGAGCAGAACCAGCACTGGGGGTCCCTCTGTCTCCCCCAGCAATGGTTGGTGTGGCACCAGCTCCTGCCATGGTTTTGGCCGGAATGGGAAGGGTGTAGGAGTTGGACACGGTCCCGTTTGTCTTTAAATCACCAAATCTTTGCCTTGTGCAAAGCCTCCAAGGACAGCAGTGCTGCCCACACGGCCGAGTGCCTGCTGGTGGGTCCCTCAGGGGCAGGACAGGCATCCTCTGTCTCCCCTGGAGCCCATCCCCTGTCTCCATTGTCCCATCCCACGGTCAGCATTTGTGCCAGAGCTGTGTTGTGAAAGGGTTTATTCATTTACCAAGAGGATGTGCTGATAAGAGCCCCGTGATAACAGGCAATAAAGCAATAATGGCAATATGGTTTAATATATTAGAAATTTTTTTATGCTATGAAATCCTTTTTTCTTTTCTCAGATTAAAAGGAGTTGACTAATAGAATATTCCTCATTTTACTTTATGTAAGCACATAATATTCAGTATACTCTTGTGCCTCAAGGCCACTATTGAGGAAGAAGCTCCAATTATAAATTTGGAAGAGATGTTGAGTTACTCCAAAGTCTGGGATGCAAAGAAAAAGGGGAAAGGTGAAATCAACCATTCATTAAATATTTCTATATTAATTAAATTAATTGCACACTAAAGAGAACTCATTGTTTGCCACATAAATGTAGGATGATCCCTGAAAAACTTGTAGACTTTGTTTCACAAGCTGAAGAACTATACATCAATCTGCTCCTCATCCACAGGTTATTGTGCAGGGGTGGGTGACATTTGAGTCTCACTGCATATCAGTAGCATGGTTTCCATGGATAATGCTTCTGTGAGAAATTGTAAATTTTTGTCAGGCAAATATTTTGTCTGCAAAGAAAAAAACCCTTGCAGAGGCAACCTTTATATAACTGCTGCATAAAAACACTCTTTTTGCAAGTTATGATTATTTCAGTCAACACTGACAATGTGCTGACATAATTTGAATGGAATAATTTCCTTTAACACAGGGAAAAGTTTGTTATAGTTGACTAGGAAGGCTTGAACATATCCTAAAATCTTGACTTCCAGGAATGTGACATTCAGAGATTTTTTTTTTTTTTCTAAAAGACTCTTCCTGGTAGGAGCACCATGTGTACCAGTCTCAGGATAAGGTTTCAGTGATCTCATGGATTTTATCCAGCCTCACCAATTAGAAGGTCATATTGTAATAAATTGACTCTCAGAAATCATAATCAGGTTCATGGAAAATAATGCCACCAGTCCAGCAATTTCAGATTGAACCTGCCTCGTTGCAAGAGCACTAAGGACAATTAGCTGCTATTTGGGATGTGCAGGTGGTCTCCAAATGTCCTTGTCTGGGACAGTGATTTGGGGAGAAGGGATGGGAGAGGAGAGGCAGCAACACTGGGAGGATCTTGGCATAAAAATATTGCAAAGCATGTTTTGTACTGCAGTATTATGTTAAATTAAAGTCGTGTTCCTGACATAGCTCCTGCCCAGCTAGATATGAATCATTAGTACAAAACCAATTTCCTAATTATCTTTCCATTGCAGGGTAATGCAATGAGCTTTGTAAAGCTGTAATTTTACCCTGGTTTGCTTCCACGTCCTCTATCTTCCCTAGAGACATGCTCTGTTCTCCTCTGAGGTTATTTCTGACGTGATCTTTGGCAGCAGGGAGGGTGGTGGCACCTGGATGAATTCATCCATCGTCAGCTGCTTTCCCAGGTTCCCAGGGAATTTTTGCTGGGAAAGTATAAACTTGTACAGGTGTTGGATGGGCTCTAGAAAAACAAGTAGTTTGTCTTAATGGTTGAATTAATCTTCATGGCAGATGATAGGAGTATTTTTGTTGCTGACCTGCTGTATCATCTATTGGTATTTTTAGGTGTTTTGTATAAAACAGGTGTAAAAAACACAACAGGGAACCACGTTATGAGGAGGTTCCTGAAAACCCTCTGTGTTAATAGACATTTCTGTCAGTACCTGTACATGCTGGAGAGGTGAATTAGTGGAATTTGTGAAAAACGTTGAAGCAGGAATGTGCTGGAGGAGGAAGTTCTGTCATCCCTCACCTTCAGAAGGTGTGGATGCTCCTGTCCTGCACGAGGCTACTTCGGCTGGGTTCAAAAACTCCATCTCTCGGTAGAGACACGGGTAAGACCTCAAACTTGAGTGATGTGGCATCACCCATGGGTCCGTGAGAACTGCAGCCACGCCACCAGCAGATGACCTGTCCCTTGGTCTGGGGACGGAAAGAATCTATTGCCACCATCCCGGGAGGGGAAGGATGGGAGAGTCCCCAGCTCCACTTAGTGGGCAAAGCATAAACAACATGTAACAGCTCGGCAACCACAGCTGAAGCCAGCTGAACAGTGTTCAATCCCTCCAGCCAAGCCATGAGTAGGAAAAGGCTTCCTTTGGCCTCAGAAGACCATCCTGAAGCCCTGGATTTCTGGAGGAGGACCCATAGGAAGTGTTCCACATGGACTCATCTGGGTTTCTCTCGGAGTTACAGAGGGATGCAGTGGACCGATCACGTTCCTGCTCAGGCAGATATTATTTATTAGACATGGTCAGATTTTCTAATTTTTGTTCTTCTAAGCTCCTGTGAAACGTACCCACAAGGAGCACCAGGAAACATCTCCTGAAGGGAAGGCTTCGGCCTGGCAGCAAGGATCAGCCTGCACAGCAGTGGCTCCTCTCCTAGGGACAAGAAGGAGGTTTGTTGGTAGCTCTGGTTCTTCAAGCTGCAGGGGAGGCTGCATAGGGATTTCCAGAAGGGTCACCAGAGCCAGAGGAAAAGAAAAACAGGACTTTAGTGCAATCATCTTTTCTGCTGATATCTGCAAAACATCTCAGTAGCTCTGTTGCTGGTTTAAGAGCAATTCATTAAATCATTTCTATTGGTGAGACATCTCATCCAAATCACTTGCTTCATTCTCTAGTGCTCCTACTTTTGGCATTTCATCAAGAAAAACCTTTTTAGGTTATATCGTAATTAAAAGCATCCCCCAGCCTGGCTGCAGCTCTCCCTGAAATGCTCCTCAAGCAACAGCTCTTCATGTGCTATTAGCCACCTCCTGACCCCATCCTCTCCTGGTGGCCAGGTCCATACAAAATGATAAATTAACATAAATCTTATAAATGCAGCACATTTTTAGGGGCCAGTTGCCATTGTGCATTGTCCTGTGCTCCACAGGGATTTTGGGGGTGTTTCTTATACTCCCACAGGGATCTTTGTCCTAAATAATCCCTTGAATCAGAAATAAGGACTCCTAGCCCCAGGATTTCAGGATTATTTGCAAACAGGATGGGTCTCACATCATATTAAGTTTCATCTAAACAAGTGTTCTCCTCTTCTTCCATGTCACACGTTGAAGGAGCAGGGAATTAAAAGTGGAATTAGCATCTTTTTTTTTTTTCCTTATTCATTTTTATGAAAAAGAGTTGCAGGGGAATTTTTATTTTTATCTATATATATATATATATGCATATTGTTTTATTATTCCTTCTTGTGAAATTCACGTTAAAGGCATTCCCAATCCACCACTGTTTACAAAAGTTGCTGGATTTTTTCCTCCCCATCCCCTCTGCATCTCTGCTGCTGCTCCACCCCTCCCTCACCCTGGGAAGCTGATGAGCACCGAGGTAGCTGCATAGCAGATGCTGGATCCTCAGTATAATTTTCAGCAGTTAATTAGCAGCTCTGCTTCTCACATAAAAAAAAATTGGACAGCTTTAATTAGACTCACAAAGGGACCTGAAAAACTGGCTGGCAAGTAGCCCCTCTGTGCCTGGGTAGGTGAGGGATTTGTATTGAAGTGTGGCTGTGCTTGTAACCTCTGCAGTGCTCAGAGAAAACAATTTTATTAGAGAAAAACATGAGAAGGAGATGGAAGAGGTTCTTATTCACAATCTGAAGTGTGTCTTCTCTACTTGGTGCCCTACATTGTCTTGAAATGTAGTTTTACACGTCATTATTCTGCAGCCACCATCAGGAAGCAGCTGCTGCTGTTCCTGCTCTTGCTTAGCTTTTTTTTCCATAGGATGTAGCCCTTTGCCCTCTCCATCCACCTCTGCTCATTTCAGTGTCTCTAGAGATACTGGCAGCTTCCAGATTCCCTTTCCAATGACATGGCTGAGAAGTGCCTGCTTTGAACACCAGGAGTGAAGCACATACATCTCGTGTGCTGATGGGCCCCAGTTAAAACGCAAAAGCTGGATAGTGTTGAGAGGGGATGGAATATAGAATCAGAACGGTTTGGGTTGGAAGAAACCTTAAAGAACATCTCATTCCACCCCCCTGCCATGGGCAGTGACACCTTCCACTACACCGGGTTGCTCAGAGCTCCATCCAACCCGGCCTTGAGCACTCTCAGGAATGGGCTGTCCATGGGGAGTCCCTTAACAGCTGCATTATCAGTCTTAAGCTTTGTGCTGATGCCAATATCTACTGCAGAAAGGGTTTTCTTGAGACTGGAAAAGATGTCTTGACTTGGCAACCCAGGCACTGTGCCACAGCTTACATTTAAAATAAATTATTACACTGTTGTATGATTTAATCAGTTAATGAATATAACATTTTTGGATAATACTGTTGCTAATATTTTCAGAGTCTCTTTAAGATACTCTTCCCTTGCATTAAATCCTTTCCTGGCCTTAAACTGGCTGAGCCCTCTCAAGCCTGAGGCAATGAGAAGGGTGAAACACAGGTCTGGGTGTTGCACTGCCTGCTTCGAGGGGCAGCTCTGAGAGTGCAGGGTCTGTGTTTGGGGTCTTGACACACAGGAAATCCTGTGATGCTGAAATATCCTCTGTGCCCAGGATTTGTTTCATGTTCTTCATCCTGCTGGAATTTACTCAATTTGCAGAAATTTAAAATGAATTCATCAGGGTAAGGCAGTTCCACTGCATTTTCTTCTGCCAGAGAGCAGATGAGGATGTAAAAGAGAGGCAATTCTTGCCTTGAAAGGGGCAGGGGACCCCATCTAGAGGGTGTGGGACTGAAGGAGTGGGATCACTGCTGCTCCCTGTGCCACTCCAGCCTCCCAGGCTGGGCTCTGCCACCGTCCCTGCAGTCCCCCGGTGCTGGAGGGAACTTTGCTTTCCCTTGGGCTGTTTGGGTGGCTGGTGCAGGCTGCAAAATCCATTTAGCTGCTGCACATCTGCCAGCGCTCTGCTCTGCCCGAGAGACACGTTATTACATTAAGCTGCAGATCTGAGAGATTGCAGGAATATTTTTGTGCTAAAAGATGCGTTGTCCCAAGATGCCCCTGGCGGCAGGGGACCGACGGCCACCATGCATATTTATGTCCTGCCCTAATTACCTTCCAGCCGAGCTTTTGCAGCCATGCATTGACGGCAAAGCTCCTTATTTTGGAAAGCAGAGTGAAGCTGCAGGGCAGGGAACGACCCCAGGAGCAGCGTGAATGCTTTTTGTCTCTCTCCAAAATCATAACCTATTTTTGGACCAGTCATTGAGAGAATTGCAATTTTATTAGCTGAAATAACCACAAACTGCAGCTACTCACCAAATGGCTGCAGCTTTTGACCTGTATTTTGGCCTCATTCTCTAGGGGTTGGTGTTTGTGGCCCAGAACAGGCTGTGACCCTCTGCTTGCTGCCAGCCAGGGTGATGTGGGCACTGCTGCAAGGTACCTGCACAAAAAACCCCCAAACCAAGGAAGAATGCTAATTAAAGGAGAAAGGGCTAGTTTTAGATAAATTTAAGCTGTTTTCCTCTGTTCTGCTCTCTCCAGATGTCAGCTATACTTAAGTATTAGTGGGAAGTGGGTACCAAACTCCTTATATTCCTCAAGGATCCTTTCTCTTACCTTCAACTTCAAAACATCTCTGATATATACAAGAAGCTCGTGCATTGGAAACAGGAAAGCCAAGTCATTTGCCTCAGATTGCACAGCCAGTAGACCACAGATCCTGCCTAGGAATGATTCCTCTCTAAAGCATGCTGCAGGTCAAGGCTGGGCAGGGCAGGACCAGCAAGTGCCAGTGCTGGAGTGTGACCTGCGAAGTCCCATCACCCTCCCTTCCTTCCACATTATGCCCCAGTTTTAATGTGGAATCGCTGTGTGGAATCGCTGTGTGGAATCTCCCAGGGTTATTTTATCAGCCACATGCCACTGGGCTTACACTGAAAGAACCATTATTGCACAGTACAGGCTCCCCTGGGATGCTGAGGCTGCCCAGGCTGGAGCAGGTCACTCAGACTGGGCAGGATGGAAGTGCTGGCATGGCCCTTGCTTGTTTGATACCACAACATTCCTGCCCAGGAAAGTCAGGCTTCCTCCACCACATCCCTGTGGGTTTTAGGCAGGGTCATTCTAAAATAAGTAGGGTTTGTTTTAATCTGTTGGTCCCAGTGAAATAGAATTTTAAGAGTAGGTTTGTGTGTAAACCCTGAGCTTCAGGATGGAGATGATCTGTTTCAAAGGACCCTAGACCCATCCTGAGATTCAACATTTGATCTGTCTGGAGCCACAGTTGTGTCCTTCACACCTGCAGCCACTAAGTAAGATGTCCATCCCCTTGTGGTGGTCACAGCCCTCATGACCTGCCTTGACCTGTGCAGATACCTCTGACCACCAGCAGTGTAGATAAATTCACCTGTAGCTTGCAAAGCACAGGGTTTAGCAGGCATCCCGGGGTGTTTAGGCTGTTGGTGGGGCTGCAGTTCTGTCCTCAGGCTGGGGCAAAGATTTTGGCAAATCGTACAGCGAGTTGGAAAGCAGGGGGAGGCTTTGGCTGCTCTGCAGCCTGAGAAATTCTACAGTGACTCAGAAAGGGACATTTTCTGCCTGAGGAAACTGGCAAGATGCTACAAGCCATGAAAAGGGACTTGTCGCTGTGGTGGTGACGAGAAAGGTGAAAGAGAGATTGATGCAGGAGCTGAAATATTCGTCTGGCATGAGAAGGCATGAGATGTTTGACTCCTCCAAATATTAGATTGCACTCTGAGTGGTGCTTTGCAGTTAATGGTCTGACCAGAAGCACACTTTGATGGAATAAATGCATGTAATTGGAGACGTCTCCTACTTTTCCTTCTGTTTTGGATGACAGTCTCTCCTCACACAATTCTCCAGCACAATTTGCATGTGCGCATTAATTAGTGCCTGGTATAGAATGGAAAACTGTAGAAGCCTGTAATGCAGACCTTCCTCAGAGGTGGCAGACCTGCTGCCTGCTCCACGGGGTGACTCTCCCAGTGCCTCGGGCTGTGTGGGGACATCAGCCAGAGCAATCTTATTCTACAACCCATGATTCCACCAGCAAGAGAGTGAGATATTTTGGCATTTAGTGCTCAAAGAATTTTTAAGAATGATAAAAAGGGATTCCACCAGCAAGGGAGTGAGATATTTTGGCATTTAGCGCTCAAAGAATTTTTAAGAATGATAAAAAGGGTTGGATAGTTCAGGATGGAGTGATGCAGAGGAAGTGCCTTAAAGGGGAGTAGGGTGTTTCAGGCCACGGGAGCTGTGCTGGCTGCCAGGAGCATCCTGCAGGTCCCCACTCACAGCAAGGAGAGCAGACACCATGTCCTTCCCTGCCCAGAACTCTCGAATTTCTGCCACTTGCAGTTCCTTACTAGAAGAAACAGCATGGGAAGAGCTGAAAAGAAAAAAAAAAAAAAAGAAAAACAAAACCAAAAACCCAGCATGGTCATTAGGATGAACTGCTTGGAGTTAGATAACCAGAAATGAGTTGCTAAGCAATGCTCAGGGAAAATGATTTGGAGAGAACGTCACGGTGTGTGATACCTAAGGAGGGAGAGATGTGTGTGTTTAGCAGAAATCATGCTCAGCTGCCATGGCACAGCAAGCTGGGCACCAGGGCCGTTACAGAGAGGAAATGCAGCATTTTGCTCTATGGATTATTACTTTTATTATTTACTCCTTTATTGTTACGTGATGGGTTCTGGAACTTTCAGGGTCTGAGTTTGCAGAGGAGCTCATCTTGAGGATGCATCCTCACCCGTCTGTCCTGAGATCTGCACAAATGTATTTACTCCGTAGTTAAACAGATTTCCATCATTTTGAAAAGCCTGTCAAAACCATTTAGCTATGAAAAATCACTAATCATTTCAGGTCTCTTCAGAAGGAGGGTGTATTTGTGGAACAAATTAGCTCCTGTCAACACATAATGTGTGCCTTTACTTTCTCTGGTGTGGAAAACCACTCAGCCCCAGCTCTGAGAGATGCTGGGCAGCACCAGGGCACTAAGGACTAGGAGGGGGATGAGATCTCTGCTGTGCAGTTCAAGGTTCCCTGGCTGCCCATGCTTGGCATGGAAACTATTTAAGGATTTCGGTGTTCAGCACAGACCAAGCTGCAGAACATTTAATCAGCAATAGCCTCCTCAGTAAAACTGAAGCTCCTTTTTCTCCTGGCATTTATTCGTGGTATCTATTTACAACCCCTTGTCTCTTACCCCGGGCAAAGCTCTGAGTCGTAGCTAATGACTCAGTGCTGTGATATCACCGTGCTTGGCTGTTCTCCTCCCGCCATCCGCCGCGTGTCTGCAGCCCGTCCTTGGTGCCTTTCCCTGGGACAAACCCTGCCCGGAGCCGCACAGAGCGCTGCCTCCCTGCGGCCCCGCTGCTCCAGCGCCCCGGGAAAAGCCAGCCCGGCCCCCGCCCCCTCGTATGGAACAATCGCAAACAGCAGCTTGGATGGCCCCAAACAGCAGCTCCCCCATGTGAGACCCCCCCTCCCGTCGGCAGATTTCCCAGGGAGCAAAGGCGGCTGTATCCGTGTTATCTCCAGGCTGGAATCGCCTCTCCCAGGCACAGCCCCTGGCTCGCACAGAAACGTTTCTTGTTTCGGCAGGAGGGACAGAAAGCACTGTGAGGAGTGTCCTTGTTGATAAGGGATGTGCTGAGCTCAGCAAGGCTGGCGTTTCCACGGGCCAGCTCTGACACCGGGTGGGTGAAGGTGGCTCGGCCAAGTTCGTGCTTAACCAGACCGGGATGACCCCAGACTGGGGCTGATCCATGGCAGCTCATTAAAGGATGAGCCAGGTGTGTGAGGAGGGATTTATCAGCAGTGAAAGTTCCATGGTCAAGCATCAGTGGCATGTGGGAATGGGACATGCCCTGAAACCCTGGCACTCCAGATCTGGGGTGTCTACAGTGGAAAAGGTTTGGGACGGCTGTAGAGAAATCTGGTCATGCCCTGTTTTCTGTGTGGAGAAGCTGGTGGGCTTATCTGGTGGGACCTGGTTTTAGAGGGGTGTTCATGGTGGTGGTAAGGAGGGAGTGCCCAGGGAGACCCCAGGTCATTAGGGACACCCAAAGGGTCACAATTACTTGCTAGGACCAAACCAGGAGCTGGTTGTTAGGACTTGTTAGGAACAAACCGCCTCAGAAAGAGGCAGAGCGAGCTCCAAACCTTTGGAGCTGGATTTTCCCATCCCATGTTGCATCTTTGCCTTTTGCAGTATCCCCCTGTGAGGCAGTGATGTTGGGTGCCCACGAGCTGGTGGCACAGCAGAGCCTGGCACTCAGCACTTTGACAGAGCACAGACTTCAGGCCTAGCCTGGCGTGATTTTGGGTTTTTTTTTGCTATAAAACAGCAGTGATCTGGGTCAGGACAGGGCTCCTCCCGCTGAGCTGTGGCATACCCTGTGCTGATCAGTTCATCTCTGCCTGCTTTGCTTTTTGCTGGGTGTGCCAGCCTTGTGAGGGCTTTGGGAGAATTGATGGCTATAAATAGCTTTGATGAGTGCTACAATTAAAGACAAATTGCAAGTTCAAGGAATTGCAACCGACCAGCTTGGGAATGTATTGCAGGCTGGTGGTGGTTTGCCCCTCAGATGCTGGAGAGCAAAGGGAGATGTGTCTGTCAGTGCCTCTGGCAGGATTGAGACCTCTGGGAGTAAGGGGGTTGTCCCCTCTGTGCTGGGAGGGGACAGTGTCATGCCCACAGCACTACAGCAGAAGGAATGTTGCTCAAAACCACCCTCCACTTGACAATTATGCTTATTTTTAGCTTTCTGTGAATTTTCTCTGGTCAGAAGATCACAGGTCACCAGCACTGCTTGCTTTCAAGACAGTGAGAGCAAGAAAATACTAATGAACTCTTCATTCCCCAAGTATTTTCTTCTATTTTGGGCAGTTAAATAAGACTCAGCCTGCAATTAGCCAGCCCAGTCTTTGTCATGCCCTGACCCTGGGTTTAGACAAGGGCCACAGTGCTGTCTCATTAAAGTTTCACACAGACATTTCTTTTCACAGGGAAGTTTAAGAAAATACTCATTTATTTAACAAACGTATTTTTACACTGCCCTTCCCGCAATTTGCATTCAGGCCATCCTATAAAATGCCAAAAGGTGCTTAATGGCAATAATAAAGAAATCATAAACTAAGAGGAGCCAGGGATATTGGCCATTTCCTCACCAAGCCTGTTAGTCTGTAGTGTGTGTATTTGTGTTGGACTGTGGTTGGGTATTTGCTGTCCTGTATAAAGGGGCTTTTCCCTTCTGCTGCTGCTGCTCTTCCCTTTCAGAATGAAATTCTGGTAAGTTCTCCCGTCTGCCCCTCCCTTACATCTCCATATTTAAGACTAACTGGAGGCAAGAATTGATGTTTTTATGAAGATTTCTTTAATGGGGTGAAACTTCTCATTTCCATCCTGAATAATTTATGGCCAGCTCATTCCCACTAGTTCTAACTAGGGTTGTTAGCCTAATTATTTTCTTTTCCTGCTGATATTCCTTATTTACTTACAAACAGCAGTTGTATCCTCTCTTAACCTTTTGAAGTTGGGTTTTTTTTTAGCTAAATAAGCCAAAATACTCTAATCTCATAAAGTTGTGCTCTTTTATTTCAGGTCAGGTTAGAGGTCTTTCAGATGGCATTTCTGCTTAACTGTCATTGATGAAACTAATTCACAGCAAATTGTATGAACTTGGAGTGAATTTTCTGAGAGCTCCTTCTACAGTGCCTTTCACAAAAGGCAACTCCACCTGAAAAAGTAAGGTTTTTCCTCGGCTGCCTCAGCAAACCCCTTTACCAAACCTTCTTATCTGCGTCATGAGGTGTCCATGTTGCCAAGCTTAGGGTTTTCACACCTTTTCCTGGGCTTAGAGTGGAGGGGTGTTGCCATGAGGAGCAAGGCTGTGCACAGGAACCACATCACGACACTTCATCCATTGCTGGATTCCCCTGTTCTCTCTCCTGGATTATCTGCATTTCATATTTGAAGGCTATAAATGAATCATTTCAGAAAAGAGAATGCAGCTAAAGCTCAGGGAGAGCACATATTTGGCATCCATCTCCGCCGTGTGAGATCTGTGCCAAATCTGCTGCTCTCTTTTGAGGCACAAGACAACGTCCCCAGTTTTGTAGCAGCCGGCAGCACCCACTGAGCACTTCAGAAATCTGATCTATTTCCTTCTGGAAATGTGATGGAGTGTTTGAACTACACAACTGGGAATGATTTTGAAAAATGGTGTTAGGCAGCCTTGTTTGCTTTCTGAAATCTTTTGAAAACACCAGTTTTAGGAAAACTAACCGCAGCCCTAGCAGAAGGATTAATTCATCCGTTTTCTTAGGGAAAAATAATTACTACGGATCTTTCAAAACTCCCAAGGAGTCGGCAGAGAAGTCTTCCCCAGAGCTGTCATCTGTGGCAGCAGATCTGGCTGTGATACTGTAAAATCAATCATCCCTCTTGGCTGGGGCAGCGAGCGGGAGGAGGCACCTCTGCGCTGGCATCTGGAGACTCAGAGCTGCTGCTGAGACTTTCCTTTTGCAGAATGTGTTGAGAGATGCAGCATCTGCCGTGGCTGGTGGTGGTGAATATATATGAGGGAGATGGTTTTAATTTAAAATATCCCAGTTCTTCGTTAGTAGGGATGCACAGTGCCCCCAAGGGAAGCAAAGCTCAGCGCTGGTGGTGGTCCCTGGAGCCTGGCAGTGGGAGCGGGTGGGTGCACAGGCAGGGTGGGAAATGAAGCATTTTACATCTAAGTGAAACCACTGGGAAAACTGAACCAGTGGTGGCAAAGGGCAGCAGGGAAAGGATCTGGAGAAGAGCCCTGCAGGGAAGCTGTGAGCGCATGAGGGGGTTGGTGCTGGGGCTTCAGAGAGCTCAGAGAGGCCCCGGAGCTCTGCAGGGGAGTGAGGATGGTCCTGATGCCGGATCATCCGTGACGGCTGCTGGCAGGGAGGCGCCTGGTGGGACTTTAATAGCTATCAGCATGCTGCTGTAAAGTATTAGTTCTCCTGGGAGGAGAACCCCAGGCCAAGTGGAAGAAATAGGAAGAAAAATAGGAGGAAAAAAAGAAAAGGGATGGGGAGGCAGCAGAACCGGGCTTGGAGGCTGAGCTCAGCTCACCTCTACCTGCTCTGCTCCGGGCCAGGTGGGATGGATTCTTGGCAGGGACTGCCGGTCTTGAGTTGCTTTCCCACTGAACAAGACATTTTTCATTTCACATTTCCACAGGAAAATGTCAGTTCCAGAGGAAAAAAAAAAAAAGAAACAGTGATTGTTGTTTTTATTGTTATCTGCTGTCAGTTCTTCCTTCGGGCTCTCACTTTTCTCACTGTAAGCTCTCCAGGCAGGGATTTATTCACCACTGTCAAATGATTGGCATGAAGGTACCATGCCAGCAGAAATAAATATCCATACTGATAGGAGTTAGGATCTTTCTTCGGTATTTTCCTTTTGGAATGAAATGGAAAAACTGTACAACCAAAATTCAAAATACTGTTGTATTCTTTCGAAACATCTTTTTAATTGGTTGGCTTCAATTTTTTTTGAGGGGGGAAGCATATTTTTTCTACCAAAAACCTGTAAGAAAGGATTTTTCTCCAGGCATATCTTGTCATGTGAATTTTATCAGGTCTCCAGACAAATGAAAAGGTCAGGTAAGTGACAGTGGAGGTGGGAGTGACTCTTCTGTTCAAGAAGATCTTGTCTTTAGAACTTGGAAGATATTTCTGGCTTTGAAGAAGACCTCACACATTTATTTTTCCTAATTCTCAGCCTGTGGCTTCTTGCTTCTCAGGAGGTGCTGGACATTGGAGCCGTTTGGCCTCTAAACCTCAAGGAAAATCAATGTGCCTGCAGCCAGGAGAAAGGAGATTTCAGCTCCTCTTTTAGGTACTTGTAAAACCATCGTGTTACTCCTCTTGAGTTTTCGTTCAAAGCCCTTGAAAAATCAATTGTACCATGAGCAGACAAGCTGGTGGCTTGTGCTTTGCCTGGTCCCATAGCTCCTCTGTCCTGCCCTGCCACCTCTCCCTGCCCATCGTGTCCCCAGTGCCATCAGGGACCTCAGGCAGGAGGTGCTCTTGCCTCTCTCCATTTCCCTGCCTGGTCCCCCACTTTCTTGAACTCTGAGCAAATGCAGCACTCCGAGAGCAGCACTGCCATGCCAGATTTGGAGCAGTGCTGGAGAATGGGTTCAAAGGCTGTTAGAGGAGTGGTGGGAGGGGGGCAGGCAGGGCAGGGGAACACACCAGAGGACCTTTGCCTCTGTCAGTGTGGACAGCCACTGCTTCCCTTCATTTGCAGAGCAGAGCGCAGCCATTCCCGAGCACAGACTTCCCTGCTCGGAGATCCCCCAGTGCATCCCTGTCCCCACTCTGCTCCCCAAGGGCTTGGGGTCCCCTTTGTAGTGGGTTTGTTCAGTGATTAGCAGGGAATCAGGGGGGTTATTCTGTTTGTGTTGGCATCTGCTGTTTTGTGGGGGAAGAAAGGTTTGATTGTGCCTGTGAAGGACAGAGGTGATAAGTGCTGACTTCAAACGCTGCTCCCACTCTGGCGGTGTGGAGTGACTCCTGCAGGATCCACTCTCATGGTATGGCTGTTTAACTGCAGCTGGATGGTGTTGGAAGCCTGCCCATCACATCCACTGGTCTCTCTGGGCAACAGCCCCACTGCTCTCTGACACGGTGACTGTGGGAGGCCTGAGCCAAAGCCGTGGGCCCGGTCCTCCGGGGCATTCTGGAATCAAAGCATGGCTGGGACCTGACCACAAAGGCAGACTCTACCCCAGCTTTGGGCAGAGCAGAGAGATGTATGGAGATGTGCAGCCACCCATGTTTAGTGGCTCACACCAGTCTCTGAGCAGACCTTAAGTAGTAGGACTGTTCCTCCTTTCCTTGAAAAGCAGATCTCTGAGGCCATGGAAACCAAACTTTTCCACTAGCAAGAAGGCTTTAAATTTTCAGAATATCCATCCCACCCCTGCTGCCTGTGTCCATCACTGGTGGATCTTGGTAGTCCTGGTACCTCCAAAGCCTTGCTCAGATGTTGCAGTGATGGAGCCCAGCCCAGCTGGGCACACACACCTCTGACAATGTCCCAGCTGTGCCTGTCCTCAAATGGACCTTGGGTGGACCTGCAGGAACCTGAACAGCACCATGGGCTGGTGCTGCTCATTGCATCCAAAGCTGTTGGGCATCCCACAGGAGGGTGCTGGGACATGGATAAACCACAGCCACAGCCTGCTTTGCCCAATGCTCTTCCTTCTACCTCCCCACTCTTGTCTCTGTGAGCAGCAGAGCCTGTGGCACCCTCTCCTTCACCCCTCAACAGCTGCAGATTCACCCTTCACATAGAATCAGAGAATGGTTTGGGTTCAAAGAGACTTTGAAGCTCATCCAGTTCCAACCCCCTGCCATGGGCAGGGACACCTTCCACTATCCCAGGCTGCTCCAAGCCCTGTCCAACCTGGCCTTGGACACTCCCAGGGATGGAGCAGCTGCAGCTTCTCCGGGCAGCCTGTGCCAGGGCCTCACCACTCTCACAGTAAAGAAGTTCTTCCCAACATCTAATCTAAATTACCCTCCTCCAGTTTAAAGCCTTTCTGCTTTGTCATCTCTCCACTTAGAGTCTGCAAATGGAAATTAAAAAGCCTCTGAAAGAATCTGTAAGTAATTTCTAATGATCCTTCCCAGGACATTTTATAAAATGAAAGACCCCTGTGCTCTGTCTGCAGTTAACCAAGGTCCTCTGGAACCAGGAGAATATTTTAAGAACAACGTTACTTTGCAGCAGCTCATAGCTAATGAATTCCCAATTAATATTTCACAGTAGGTTTGGAAGAAAAGAAAAATCCATTTTCCTCACAGCTGTAATGTATTTTCCAGTCACTTGTGGAACAGACTGTGCTCAGACCTGCAGCAGTGTAAAAAAGCACAACTAGAGTTTGGCTACTCTGTGTCCGGGGTCCCTCATCCACTCCATGGTCTAATTGCATTAAAAGTGTGCATTTCAGAGGCTGCCAGAGGCTCCATTTTCATATTACTTTGTTGGGTGCTCTCCCCATTTCTTCTTATTCTGTTTTTGTTAAGTGCCTGCAAAACAAATTACAGCAAATATTCCCTCATCAGGGCAATGTTTCTTAATTCACAGTGCATTTTAGCTTGTACATGTTGATGCATCCATCTAAATTGTGCTGGCGGAGACCTTGAAGGGAGTCATTAGGAAATTTCATCTGTTTGGTGATCAACTTTCCTTTGTTTGTCCTGGTTCCTCTGATTCAGGATCAAAGGAGAGAGGCATGACAGCAAAATCGTAGAACCCTAGAGGGGTTTGGGTTGGAAGGGACCTTAAAGATCATCTTTTTCCACCCCCTGCCATGAGCACCTTCCACTGTCCCAGGTTGCTCCAAGCCCTGTCGAACCCAACCTTGAGCACTTCCAGGGATGGGGCAGCCCCAGCTTCTCTGGGCAGCCTGTGCCAGGGCCGCACCACCCTCACAGGGAAGAATTTCTTTAATCTCTTTCAGCAAATTATGATATTTTGAATATCCTTACTGAGAACAAAAGCTGGTGTTCAATTATTTCCCACAACAAAGTCAAGAGGGTTTCTTGGTGGATCTTCCATGACTTCAGGAAACAGGAACCTCCCAGCGTGGAGCTGGATGTGACTGTGTTTGCTGGACACAGCTCCTCTTGCATGACCATGGATCTGGGTGAGGAATCCTCAGCACCACTTTGGGGTGGGGAGAGACATGAGAATTTGTCCTCAGTTATCTCTGCAAAGCCAACGTGTGCTGCCCTTGAGGCTGCTGCCCACCAGCCAGGGCTGCTTGTTGTCACTGTCGTGTGACACCCTGTTGGTCCTGGGGCTGTGAACAGACAGCAGGGATGCAAAAACTGCCTCTCAGCAGATGATGAAGCATCTTGTGGCATCTGTGCTCACCTCTAGGCAGCAGCCGGCACAGAATGGCAGCAGATCTGTGCTGGAGAGGTGGCAAACACAGCTGGTGTGACCTGGCTGTGGCTTTTTCAAGGCATTTATTCTGCCAGACAGGACAACACAATCCCCATGCGTTGTCCTGGCTGGGTATTTGAGTATAGCAGATGGCCAGGATGCAGTTGGAGTCAGAACAGCCTCTCTGGGTCACAGTTCTTTCCTTTCCTCCTCTTTGCTCCCAGGAGTCGCCTTGAGTCCCATGTCTGCTGGGTACTTAAAATTTTAGGAAAAATACTACTTTTCCAGTCAGTGAGATAAACTGCTAAGGGAAAGAGATACGGGAGGAAATCTTCCAGACCTTGCAAACTTTTTACCCAAAATGATGGGTTTTTAAATAATGTTTTTATTTTGGCTAATCAACCAAGAACTAGTCTGGCAACAATTCCTCCCAGCTCTTGTTCCTGGAGATCCACTGTTTGCTCCTGGGCTGTGCTAGTGTGGCTTTCCCATGAATGTAATAATTTTGGGCAGCTCCTCCAGCAAGTGGGTTGGAGCATCCCATCAGCTTATCCTCAGTGAGCATTTTCCTCATATCTAGACTACAAGTTTCCAACTTCACTTGGGATCTAGCTTTCCTGTATCTCATCTCTTCCATATGATTCCACGTTTTTTCAGGCTTGGCATGAGGTAATTGTGGTTCTGTCTGTGTCAGCCAGGGCTGTCAGAGCCAACAGACCCCCATCCCATGATGTGGATGCTGACTTGCATCCCAGCTCTGCTTCTCAGTTGCCTATTTGACTGTTATTTTGCATCTGCAATGAATCAAAGTGTGGCCTCATTAATAATAGGGTCTTGAAGGATTTTACCTTCAATATTTGGTCTTCGAGGTATTGTAAATAGTGCCTAAATGGTGACATCAATGCACTGCCTTAGAAGTAAGAGCAAAGGATGAATCTGGAAGTCACAGGGGATGGGGATGTGGATGTGGGTGCGCATGCCAACATGCTGATTCTTGAAGTTCATGGAGAAAATTACCCAGGGAAATGTAAAATTTGTAAAAACGGTTATGGATAATGAATGCAGCTGCAAAGTGCATTGTGCACCAGCTGGAATGCTGTGCACCAGCTGGGCAAGCCGCTCTTTTCCATAATCCTGGATTCACCTTAGAACTTTTAATTACTCAACTCAAATTTCCAATTATTTTCAAGACCGTGCGACAGGATGTAAAATAATCCTGATTCAGGCAACCCAGCCTGGACCATCAGCCCCTGCTGCTGCCCTCCCAGGCTGGATCTGGGCCATTTGGGTCATGTCCTGCCTGCAGTGGGGGGTCCTGGGCAGAACACGGCTACAGCTATTTGGGGCAAAATATGATCTTCTGTCTTGATCTTTCCCCTGCGCAGCTCGAGATGGAGTTTGCTGCTGTGTTTTCCATTTTGGAAGCGAGCTCTCCTGTTATCACCCCCTGATGTGAGAAATGGATCTGATACGTTGTCACACCCTGGGGAAGTTTTATGAAAAATCAGTGCAGCGCTGCTTAACCTCTGCTCCCCACTCCAGATAAACACTCATGCAGTGAATTTCGAATTAAAAGGATAAACCACAGAGCTGTCTCAGGTACTGGGTAAGTAATGAATGAACAGTCCTTGCTGCCTCGTGTGGATTGCCCACTGAAGCTCTCCAAGTGCGTTGCTTTGGTATTATTCACTCTAGCACTTCAGCAAGAGCTCACAGGGTGTTTGTGACCGGTTCACCACCACCTTGCTCCGTTCTCAGCCCAGACCAGAGTTGATAGGCTGTTGCAGCAGCCCTTGGATTTCAGTAAGAAAACTGACTGCAAACAAGACTGTCAAAAATGGGCAGACTGGGAAGGGCCTTGATTGCACCCCACGTTCACTCATCCCTCTGTCACCCCAGTCCTGGCCTAATGTCAGCACTGATTCTCACTCATATCTTCCCTCGTATCTTTGAGTAACTGTGCTGGATGTAGCCACCCTGGAAGACTCATTTTTAGAGCTCGCATCTCTAAGGTCTATTTGTAAAACTGTCTTGGAAGGTCTGGCACAAGAGTGCCATTTGTTTTAAAGGGAATTGGGCATCCCAGCTGCTTCTGGGACCTAGCAAAGCTCAGGACAGCACACACAAACATTCTTATAATCATAACGCTTTTTACTTGGCTGTATGCAATACAAAAGACCCAGAGGAATCAGGCAAGCAACAGCAGCAGCTTCTTGACCTGCAAGCAAAAACCTCCCCAGGGGTTTTGTGTACAGCAGCACCGTGTCCTTTCTGCACTGGGTCCAGCAATCCCACCCTGGCAAAGAGCATCGGAGCTGGGGCAGGGAGACACCTCTGCCGATGGCGCTGACAGACAAGATCCCCAAAATATTCTGGAAAAAAAGCCCAGGGTTTTGCCTGCTTTCTGGTTCCATGAGCTTTGATTTTTTTTTTGGTTACTGGGCTGATGTGAGAAACAGACTTTGCTAAAGGTGAGCAGGAAAGTCGTGGCTTTATATCACAATCTCTGCAGCTTGTTCTCCAACAGATAATTCTGCACCTGCAAAAACAGCAGTTGCTTTGTGCCTTTTTATTGTGTTTGGGGGGAGAGCAAAAGAAACCTCATGAGCTTTCCAGGGTGGGTTTTGGCCAGAAGTCACTGAGAATAAGCAGATTTCCTCTCTTCACTAAGCTCCAAGGGCCATCCAGCTCATCCCAATCCCTGGTGCTCAGGATTGACACCAAATACTCAGTTACACTTCCATGGCTGCAGTGTGTAATTATGGAGATATCCTGATGGAGTTTGGAACTCGAGTACTCAGTGCCAGCTCAGATGTGGGGCAGCACTGTCAGCACCTGCTGCTGTGAGCCCTGTCCTCTGAGAGGCACTTTCCCTGGGAATGATACACGTTTATAGATAAACAGACAATTTATCCTGCTTTGGGCTTCAGGCTCCTCACCCCAGTTCAGCTGCCACTTGCTGCCCACCCACGGGCTCTGCAAGTTATTCCTGCCAGCCCTGTGTGCCCGCTGCAGCTGGGGGCTGTGGGGAGGTGTCTGGGGGTCTCAGTGTGGCAGGCTGGGGCAGGAGGAAGAACCCTGAAACAGCTGCTGGGGGAGAAGCACAGAGGCTTTACAGCTCCCAGCCTAGTCAGCAAAACTACTCCTATCTCAGGACCCTTATCTGCCAACAGTGTAAATAATTTCTAAATGAGCAGGAAGGAGGAAGACTGATGAATGCAGTTTTGCTGGAAAATGTTATCAGGTTGGGAACAGGGAACAGGGACGGCTGAACACTCCCTTATCAGTCCTGGACAAGAAGGGGGGGATAACTGGGGTCTCCCAGCCCAGCTCAGTGGCAGCACTGCTCCCAGAAGCATTTTACTGTTCTGTATCAAATTGAAGAGTTTTAGCTATTTGCTTTCAATTCTGCTGTTTGTGCACCTTGCTGTGTTTATTATTCAATGCCTTCTGTCCTTTCCCTGCCCCCTGTGCCAGGGATTAAGAAGATGCTGATGCTGTTGTTGGCTTTAGCACCTGGAGGTTGGGTTCAGAGAATCCTGTTTGTGTGCAGGGAACATCAGTGTGGTGATTGAGCCACTATGTGGGCACTGGGCCACTGAAAAAAAATCCTGTTGTCCCACGTTCCCATTTAAAATCCCTACTCGACCTCCAGCCTGACAGCAAAAACTGTGTAACAAACATGAGGCTTAAATCATGCTTTAATTCTGGCTGGGATGGGGTGTTTGAATTGCCTTGACATGTTAAACTATTTCATTAAAAAAGAAAATGTTAATGATCTGTTAAAGCATTTCTCTCTTAATTTCTCATTTAAATCCAGAATGGATGGACAGCAATGGAAAATCTTTCCTGGCTGGTGGCTCTTCAATGCTTCATGAGTTTATTAATGCCCAGACCAAAGGGATTCAGGTACAAAAAGCTGCTCAGGGCAGTTTCCAGGCTCAGAGTGGTCCCAGAAACCGTCCTTGGAAACAATCCCTGAATCTCCTCTATGGGGGCTTCGTGGGATCCAGCTGGATCCAGTTTGGGGCATGCTGTAGCCACTGTCCCAGTTATCCCAGGCCACTCCTCCCACCCACCATTGCTCCAGCATGAGTTAGGGCTCAAATAGCAGCCAGAGAGCCAAGGCAAAGCCTAAAAGGGGCTTCATGCCAGCACCCTGCCAAAAATGCACATCCCACAGGAGTTCAGTTACTCCTGTGTCCGCAGGACAGCGGGGCGGCAGTCGGAGGCAGCAGGATGGGCCGGCCGGATTTAGTTGCTGCAGTAGGATGGTGCTGACAGGAATCCCTGCCAAGCCCCACCAGGACACCTGGGGCAGCCCCAGAGCCCTCCAAATACATAATGATAAATAAAACAGATACCTATGTAGAGCGTATGTAAATAGTACACGTACATGTATAGAAAATGAGGAGGTAACTTGATCCCTTCTGATCTGCCCAATAAGAAGCCTTTGCTTTGTTTTTGCCTGTAAAAAGAAACAATTGTTCCTTATTTTTGTCTGTATTTGGTGTAATCAGATCCCTCCACCACTGAAGCTCATTTCCTGCTGCTGGGTACATCCAGGCTATTATTGAGTATTTATTTTTCCACGGGCCTCTCTGTTTCTAATTACTTTGTGCTGATGTTATGTGACAATGTTGAGTCTGCACCTCCTTTAATACCTGCCACATGCTGAGTATGTTGTAAACAACACATTTTTCAGATATTTCCTGCTATTATTTACCTCTTTATTTCTGATCTTACTATTTCTAGATATTGAATGAAGCTGTTTTCTGACGGGGTTATTGGCTGTGAGGGCAAGCAGACAGAAAGCAAATAGGTACATCAGAAGTAACTAAGCTAGTGATGCTTAAAATTGGTGAAACCCTATGGGGTTTGTTGCTCTTTTTTTAATAGAAGACAGTGAGAGTTCTGCTGCAGCAAAAGTGATAAAAGACTGGCGGCGCAGAAAAATAATATCTCTGTATGCTCACACATAAATAGCCTGTGTGGTTGCTGCTACTGCTGCTCTGGCAACAGCCATTTGTGCTTAAAATCTGTTTCTTCTTATTTGACAGACATTGGAATTTTACATGTGTGGGATGTCTCTCATAAACTGATTTTATTTGGAAGACAGCAGCGAAAACATTTTTTTGAGAAATTAAGGGGAAAACCGTTGAAGAATGAAAGGGGGGAGAATATAGTTGATACTTTATTTATATGTATTTTTAAATTATATTTATGTATCTCGGCTGTATTAAAGCCTTGTAAGAGTTATGGTGCCATTGCCCTCCTGAGCCCTGAGCTGGCAGGTGCTGGCCCTGGCCCATCTGCTGGGCTACCAGTGCAATTGCTGCTTTGCAATGATTATTCCTCTCCCCAAATTAAACCTCTGGCTTGATGGACCAGGGCTCTCAGCTGGGTGGGGGCAAAATGGTGCTCGTGGAGCACTCACTCCCACTGGATTTCGTACTTACCCCTTCTGGCAATCCTAAAGCACCCTGAGCATCCTCTGAGACTGGGGCGTTTTCCTGTCACCTGTGAAGTCTCCATGCTGTGGGTGCGTTATTTTCCCAACTGCTTCATCCCGTGCCTGACACAGGAGCACATCCCTGCAGCTCTGAGGAGAGCCCGGCCCTCCACCGAGCAGGGCTTTTCTGGGCTCTTGTCCAGCACTAAACACTGTTGGAAAATTCCAACAGTCAATCCTGTGTGTGATCAAGCTGTTTGGGATCTTCTAACTTTCAAAACAAACACGAACAAAACGGGTGATTTTACAGCAGATTCTGTTGGAAAGAAACAATTGGCAAAGCAGGTACCTGGCTGAGGTATTCCCTGCCTAAGATCACAGAAACACTGACCTCTGGCTTTTAAAAAAGCTTGCTTCAACTCTAATCTGGGTGATTTGCATAAATTTACATTTGAACAATAACAGGCTCTGTTTCCTGCCTGCCACCTGCATCACACCTGGCCACTTCAGCTGCAAAAACATGAAATTATGAAAGAATCACCATTTTTCTGAAGCATTGCCTGGGGTCAGCTCCTCATTTGTAGACTACTGCTAGTTTTCTCCATGAAACTTCTAACAATCTTACTGTAGATGCTCCATTTAAATTTAAACCCCCTTTTTGTGGTTTCTATGCCTAACATACATGGACCATGACCTGATAAAACTCCTGCCTGCACAGGAGCTGTTAACAGCATCCACACTCAGGATGGAAACCTCTGGGGTACTGCCAGTGGAGCTTGGGCAGCAACATAGGGACAAACCAAAAATGCCTGGCTGGATCTAAAGGAAGATTTTACTAAATTTATTAAGTATTCCAGATCCACAGTTATCAGAATTTTGTTTTTTCGGAGTTTAACAAGTGTTTTCAACCATTGGTACAGGAATCCCTGTGCTCCATCCTCACTGCAGTTAAACTCAGGGAGTACTACAACCTGCAGGAGCACTTTGGCATTTTCCTCCAAACCCAGCTACGGAATAAATTTGCTTTGCTTGCAGTCCCAGGCCTTGTTTTCCTCTGACTGGTGACAACCTGCATCTGCTAGGCTGTACCACCACACGTGGCTGCCAGCCTGCGTTGAAAGGAAGGATAACAAGGCAGTGTGATCCCATTAGCTCCAGTTTTTGTTCGTGCTTGTTCCATTTAATCAGAACAGGTTTGTTGTGTCAGTGTGGTGTAAAGGAGATACTGTCACATAAAAGCACAGCTCTGAAACGCCAGGTGGGGCTGTGTTTTGAAACACAACTGTTAAGTCAGGCCCTTTGCTTAACTTTGTGCAGCAAAAAACACAGATCAAGTTTTACAAATACTTGCAGCCCTACTGTGAAAAACGTGGCTTGTTCAACATGGTATTAATTATTGATACTGTAAATGTTTTTAACAGCATTAGCAATCTTTGGGATTTTCAGAAAAAGAGCAAAACCACCCTTAATTGTTGCTTCAATACTGCCTGGTTTTCCTCCATTGCGAAATTCCACGGCAGCACAACCCATTGGCCCAGACTGGGGCAGGACTTGAGCTGTTTTATTTCTGCTGAAGCATAAAAAGTCCAACACATCACGTCTTGCAGTTACACACACTGCTCCCTTCCTTTTGCTACCTCTGAAGCAGCAAAATAAAACAAGCAGTGAAGCAGACATGGCACAAGTAGCTGTTATTCCACTGCTGCTGCTTCTCCTCTCCCTGGGCCAGGAACAGCAGCTCGAGCACACTGGAAAATGACAAATGATACCCAAAAGGCTGTTGACAAAATTCATTTCCCCTTCTGTACTTCTCATTGAGATTTAGGTAGCAAAAGTGGGTATAATTTGACTGCAATGCATCGTTTTGTGCTCTGTCAAGTCTCTAAGTTATATGTTTCAGAGGTTTGCCAGTAAAAACAATGCTGATACAATAAATTTTAAAAAATCATCAGGAGATCAAATCATTTAGTGGGCACACTTCAGCCTCAACTACCAGACTTGTTCAAGCACAAAGTTCAGTATCAGAGTCTAGATGTATCCCTGGTTTATGATAATGAACAAATACGGTGGAACCTGAGGAAATCGTCCAAGTTGTCACATGCAGAGAACACTACACGGCACTGAAATGCACCTACATGCAAGTTACTGCAACTGCAGTCTCACAAATACTCTTTTCATAATGAAAACACAAACCTCTTGTGATATTACATGAAGAACTAGTTCATAGTTAATGGACTTATTTGTTTCAATGAAGGAACTCCCCACTTGTACTAGAGAAATACTGGTTTCAAAGAACTAATCCCAGAAGTCAAATACGAGAGCTGTGAAATACATCATAAAAGGAGAAACATCTGTGTGGATTTTATGAGATTCAGGGACTGTCAGTATAGAAGGACATCTCACTCCTTCCTTTAAGATGTTTTAGCTGGTTGCTGGCAATCAGGTTTGTCTCCACCTCTTCACTTATCCATCTAATATAAACCTATCAAATCTTTGTTATCCTCTAGTTTGACCTGTGGTGACACACGGGAATACCACAACCCATTAGTGAATTAGGTAAAGCACACAACAAAAAAATATTTATAACCTGTAAGCCTATTTTTAACTAAAAGAACTGGAAGTAAACTTGTGTTAAATATTATGCCATTACCTTCACGTAAATTCACTGAAGGAGCTGGTTCTTTCAGCCACAACGAGCTCTAGAACTATTTGTACCAATATGATTAAAAATTGATTAAACTGACCTACACATGTACCGGGCAAAGGGCTGAGTTTTTTCCTACCGCGACTTTCACTGGTGCCAACTGAACAGCTGATTCCTGGCAGTGGAGGAAAACTGCAAATCAAACAATTTCCATGCTGTTTTCTAATTAGAATTTAAGAAAAACACTGGAAAACCAAACATGCTCTGTCCAACAGGGTACAAAACCTTTATTCAACAATAAGTTAAAAGTGTTCTTATAAATAGATGTTCTAGTCTTTTGTACTCTGCGCTGAGCATAAAGCCAAGGTTCAGTTACTCCTCAGAGTCTGATCCCTCTTCATCCTGGCTGATCTGGAAGTAGCGCAGCTCGTACGTCTCCTTGTCGGACGCGACAACCCGGAGCCAGTCCCGCAGGTTGTTCTTCTTGAGGTACTTCTTGGTGAGGTATTTCAGGTACCTAAAAAACAGGAATTTCACCTTAGAAGTTTCTCACTGAACAACCCTTGCTGCTGTCTGCACTGCACCCAAGGCAATGTCTTGAGCAGGGCAATACCACACTAATTATACCCAGAAAGTTTTCACACGTAACAGGTAATAGAAACATATTTTCACTACAAATATGTAAGAATTTATTATTTGCTGCTTTTTGACTGCACAGTAAAATGCCAGCAACTGAGAAGCATTGTTAAGTGGTTCTAAACCTTGGTCTAACGTAACAGATTCTGCTGCACCTGTATCAGCAAATGAAAGGGGGATGCAGGGAAGGATCTGTACCTCTCATCAGTGCACTCAGCTCTTGAGTGTCCTAACAAGCTAAACAGTTTAAGGCTTTATTTGCCTTAAACGGTTTGTTTGCAACAACCCACATCATGCACACATTCATTATAATACAACCAATTTAATAATCAAACAGCCATCCATGACATTCAGTGTTATTTCAAAGGTCCATCTTCCCCTGATACTCTTCTAAGGACCTATATAAAGTACCTCTATTAATATGCTTAGAGTCAACATTAATTAGCAATCAAGCCTTGAGTTTTAAAAAGCGATTTTTAAATATCTGATATAATAAATCTGTTTTAATTATATGTTTCACTAATATTTACAAGTGCTATGAAGGCTAGAGCTAACACCTCTCCAAGTATCAGAAGTGCACTAATTGGAATTCATTTTTCAGGCAGGAACTGAATATTAATGTGCATTTAAGGGACATGGTTTAGTGGCGGGTTTGGCAGTGTCAGGTTTATGGCTGGACTTGATCGTGAAGATCTTTTCCAAGCTGACTCTGTTTTTAGCTCCAATATCCCACAGTTCAAACCCCACAAACATAAGAGAATGACACCCATGCCAACCTTTTGGAGAACTGCTTCTCGGATGTCACTGTGATCTTGTTCTTCAGGCGTTCAATGTGAACAGTGTTGCCCAAGTTTCCAGTTTTCCCATTGACCTTAACCTTCTCCTTTAGGAATTGTTCCTGGTTCAACAGTAAAGAAAGAGAACACTAGGGAATGGCACCCTAGGTATGAACTAGGGAAGGGACCCTAGTCAGGGAGCAACATTAAAAACCACCGTTTACGTATGTCCTAAGTATTTAGAGTGCAAAAATATTTTAAAGCATGTAATTATAAAAAATCACCCCTGTGCTAAAGCAGAAATTAATTCAAAACAGTTCTATTCGTGGACAGGGATGAAGCATGCTATAAAACCAGTATTTTTTTTTTAATGACAGTGTTTTAAAGAACAGCTGATGATTTAACTCATTTAGAATGTAGCTTTTCAACTGCAACTCAGTTACTGCACTAAGGCCTTTATTATACTATGCGTCACAAGTATAAGGAAAACCACAACTTACAAAATTCCCGGAATCAAAGATTCCATCTTCCACAGGATGGGTCAGGTCAAGGCAAAACTTCCACGTTGACTTTTTGGATTTTCTGTCCTTTTGCTAAAACACCGAAGAGTTCCCCAGCATTAACCAACCACGCCGTACAAAACTTTTCCCCGACCCAAGGGGGGACACACAGGGCAGCGGGAGCGCCACCTCCCGGCCAGCGCGGCTCGCTGCAGCCGGTTCGGCCCGGCCCGACCCGGCCGCCTCGCACACGAAGCCCTCCCGGGAAAGCCCTGCTCGCACTGGGACGGCCGCCGGCTCCGCCGCCGGCTCCCCTCCCGTCCCACGGCTCCCCCGGCCGCCCCCGCGTCCCTCCTGCTCTCACCGGCGCCATGCCGCTCCGCCGCGTCGCTCCCGCAGAAAGGAAGTCCGCCCCGCCACGCCGCGCTTTTATATCCCCGGCAGGTGACGTCACCGCGCAGGCGCGCGGGGCACGCCGGGAGGCGCCGGCCCTCCCGGGAAGATGGCGGCCCCGGGAAGAGAATCCCGTGTGGAGTTTCCCGGCGTTATTCCCGCGGGACGGGACACGGCCGCACGTGCTCCTCTTCCACAACCGCCCGTGCCCCGCCCCTGGAAGTGGCTGCGAAGCCCCTTGGCGGCCCCAACGCGCTCCCGTCACCATAACCAGCACCAGCTCCCCACAGCACTGACACCTTTATTATTTCTGGAGCAAAACACACACACACGTACAAATCTTTCCCCTGATCGTTTCCATGGTGTTGAGAACAGTAACAGAGCTTCCCAAACAGACACCGGAGCTGCCGCCGCGCCCGGCTCGCGCCGGTTACAGGGTGGGGTTTGTCCCACGAGCAGCAGCAGCCGTCGCGGCCATCGCTCCCCACACGCCGGGAGCCGCAGCGGCCGGGCTCGCTTACAACAGACAGCACAGGACAAAAGGGGTTCCGCGATACAGCAAAGCACAGCAAACATTTCCGTGGAGTTCACAAACCAAGTCACTCTCGGATGCCAAATACTGCAGGGCCACAGTGCAGGTGCTGGAGAGCCTCCGACCACCTCGTGCTGAGCTGCCGATCGCCCCAGGATCCACACCTTCAGCAACATTCCCAGTGGATACTCGAAATATCCTGAACAAGGTCTCTTAATAGCCTGAAGTTTAAGTTGTACTGTAACAAACTACATTCTAATTACTCAACCGAAAAAAAAAATAAAATAGTGGGATTTATTGAATTTTGAATTCTGTGAGACTGACCTGCAGTAACCGTAAGAGTTAGAACTGTCAACAAACTTGACTTCTTTACAGATTATGCAAAATTATCTGTATTGTGAAACTACAGACTGTGCACCGTTTCTGGGTACACTTTGGATTAGAAAAACCTGCAAGAGAAACAATGAACTTCAGCTTAAAAAAAAAACAGCCCTGAGAACATGGCTCAACCAGCAAGAGCCCAGTTGAAAAACCACCATTACAAGCAAAAATTAGAAGGATCTATTGAATTCTCAAAGTATTATTTGCCAACATTTGAGGCAGAAAACACTGCAGTCTTTCCAATTGTGTGAAGGAGTTAAGAGAAACTCAATGAACAGGAGCCATAAAAAAACGCATTATTTGGAGTGGAAATACCTCTCACCACCTCCCTGTGTTCACAGGCTTTACTCTAGGCAAGCGCCATCAGCTATAATAAGTTTATGGTTTTGACACAATTTTAAATGTTAAGACAGTAATACAGAACAAATACACCGGTAAGATTTGTTTTAAAGTAAAGCTATGAAAGGAGAACTTCTTAAGCACTTGGTTATGGATATTAAAAATACACATCTCTATGGACTACTGATCACAAACAAAGTTTGTTGCAACGATTCTGACAGGAAACTGAAGCGTCTTGCTTTGGAAAAAAAAATGCCTCAAATACATGTTCTAATTTAGAAGCAACTTTTAACCTTACTGAAACTTGGAGATTATGTTTTAAGACATGCTTATGTGTTACCTATGGGAAACTTCATGCATGATGCTCTGCACTTCCATGGTGTCTGAAGTGCTTCACAAAGACAACTAAGTATATAAGAACAAACCTATAATGAAGTACTTAATCATTTAAATCTTGCAGAACTGAAGGTTGCAATAGAAGGACGTGGAAGTCCCGAGGAGGGCTCTTCCAGCAAGCTGGAGGTCATAAAACCTCTATCTTTAGATTGCTGTAGTACCTGAAAACTCCAGTCAGGCCAGGACTCTGCTTGTAGGAACAGGGCTTACACCAGCCCTGGTCCCAGAGCTTAGTCCGAGGAACTGCTCAGATTGTGGGCCAGTGGCATCAAGTGCCTGTCTTCCAACAAGGTTTTAGAGGACAGACAGGTACCCGATAATAGACTTAAGCACTACCAGAGCAAGGACAAATTCAAGTCTTGTAGTTTTCAAGCATATTGGAAGTATTGGTAATATGGTGATAGAACTTGCATTAGTTTGACATAGCAACCTGTGACTTCCCATGTGACACCACACAGCTCAGCTTGCTGTCAGCACCATCAGCAATCATTTCAGTCACCTCCAAAGCCAGCAAAGCCTGACTTCCAGGTACCAGCTTGATGGAGAGGCAGAAAGGAGCATAGTGCAGACTAGCCTGAACTATTTCCTCATTCACTTCAGAACTATTCTGGAAGTATTTCTGTCTTCAGCTTCTTTTAAAAGCAGCTTTGCCATTTCAGTCAAGGTGCTATTTATAGAATTCACCTGCAACATGTTTTGTGCTAGGCAAGAGCATGTGGCAGGTCCTACCTCTGCCAGGTGTCCCAGGTAGCTGTGCTTTATTACCAGAGTGTATTTATTGCTGTCTTTACCTTCACTGGTACGGCTCTCCCTGGCACGGGAAGTCTGTGGACAACACATGCTTTTGCCACCTGCATTACACCTCCAAGGTTTGCTAGGCCCTGCCCCAGTGTGGCCAAGGGCAGCTCAGGATAGTTGCCACGAGCCCTTCGGGGACTAGAGAGTACAAACTACGAAGCTGAAAACATTTTAAGCAGTTAAGAGCAGCATGAAGTCTGACTCAGGCTGCCAGTAGTGTGAATTGTGCGTGCTGTCCGGGGCAGCTTCCGTGTCATCCTCCATCAGCCACTGAGCATTAAGGCAAGTTCAGGAAACAATTTATCAACTGTGAAGAGAGGTCTGAGCCATGGACTAAGGAAGTTTCCCCACTCATGAAGAGTCACCAAGTCTTAGAATTCAAGTTGAACGCCTTAAACAGGAGCAGGCTAATTATCCTTCCATAACTATTGCTGTGAAGCCTTGTTAAGCTACTAAATAGTTAGAGGCATGCATGTGTGTTGCTATGACTCAGAACTCCCCAGGATAGGAGCCAGCTTCCCTAACTAGGTAGCAAGTGATTTACTTTGATAGTGAAGCCATGGTTGTTCGGTATCGTCTGTCAAGTTTATGTTTTGGAAATACAATAGGTTTGGTTTTTTTTTTAAAAAGAATCACATGCATTTAGTTTAGGCTCAATGCTACAGTTTGTCCCAGTTTCTGAAAAAGGTGTGGTCCCTGTGCTACAAAAATATGGTCTGAACCTGAAGGTTAAAACCTAAAGCTGGAAGCACTGCAACAGATTCCAATGGAGTTTGTCACCCTTTTATAGTTTAAGATAAATATAATAAAGGAAAGCAATTGAACTGCATTTTTCTATTTTATTTTTCAAGTCTGACAAAGGCCTCGAGTGAAAGTCTATAGCTTTAACATCCATTCTCACCTTTGTGTCCCCTTGACCTATCTATGTCTTATCTACTCAATATTCCAACGGCCTGCCTAAACCACAGGTAGGCTTTTTTTTAAACCATTTTATCGTTACAATAAGCCAACAAGTTGGCAAAGAAGAAAACAGAGGTAATACAGTTTAGTTGCACGTGGCCACTGGGGCTTGGTCAAGCCAGCTGGCATTTCTGATCACTTGAGTTTCTTGGTCTAAAAGTTGCGATTGGCACCTACAGTTCTGCAAGAGTCCCAATCCACAAAGTACTTAAGCTTTAAAAAAAAGGAAAAAAAAAAGCTATTTTTATTGTCAGTTCTACCTAAAGATGTCAAGAAAAATACTATTTGTGCTCTAGGTCACTTTATAATCCTAGATACCTACCAGCTTATCTAAAAGCCCCTGAATACTGTATTTTGTCTGTTCATACAGACAAACACTGTTTTGCTCAAGCAAATAAAAATATATCCACTAGTAACACCTGATTGGTTTCTTAGATCCATAGCTGAAACCCACAGGAATGTTAAAATAGTTACAATTAAGGAATTAAAATCTCAGTGATTTTGAAAACTGCCAGTTAGCCTGCAACACTAATCCAGAATCCAGCACTGCTTTTTAACAATTCAAAAAGGAAATGAGGTTGCTTGTGAAGGCCAGAGCTTTGGTGACAATAAGGACCAAATTTATAGATCTGTGGTTTGTCCAGACCTGAGCAGTTGCCCGAGCCTGGCGATCTTCTTTACTTGCAAGGCTTTATGGCTACAGCACATTCTTCATTCATTGCACTTATGACAGATATCTGGAAGAGAAGACACACAGGTGAGCTCCAGCCCAGGCCACAGGAAGTGCTCCTAGAAGTTACAGACCGTCACATTTTAATATCTATCCCATCTCTTTTGAGTGCTCCAGTACAAATGTCTGTCTGCATCTCAAAGTACCAAGCCTCATCCCTCTAACCCACTCTTCACTAAGAGATACAGGACGTCAGTACCAGAGTAAGACTTCTTCATTGTATCAATAAGTGGGATTAACCGTAACTGTTCTTGTCTGCCCTCCCTACTCACCTGCACATCTTCATTGGCATTGAATTTTCCTTCTATTTCTTTGCCGAGATCCCCTTCTGGCAACTTTAGATCCTCACGAACTTCACCGCTTTCCGTCAGCAGGGAGAGATACCCATCCTGAATGCCTATCAGCTGCAAAGAGAAGTTCATTTTTAGAAGTCTAAGGTCAGCAGTCACCAGCAGGTAGTAGCTTAATGTAAGCAGAAGGCAGTGAATTCTACCTGTTACAATAATTCTTTAGTAGTCTGTTTTGTTACAGTTGAGAACCCTATTTAAATCAATTTTTAACAAAAGTTTAGTGGGCTAAGAGTTAGGGCAACTGTAGCAAAAGGCATTCTATCAAGAACCAACAGAACCCTGCTGGTTACTTCCCAGTAGGTGGGACACTACAAACCCCGTATGTGTGATTTAGGAAATGTACTGCTTCCAGGTCACTGGTTCAGCTTTCCCATCTGTGAATTAGCAACAATAACTGGAATGGTATTCACTCAACAACACTGCTTGTATTAAGTGTAGAAAGTACACAACAGTGTAACTATGCACTTCATTACCTGTATCTCTACAGTGAGATATAATCATTTACATTAAACACTAATAAATAAATTAGGGAACATCTACCAAGCCCTGGACCATTTCATAATGCTGTTTTCAGCCTAACCAAAAGCCTGAGCTAAGGGGAATGGCTATTTTGACAGAGCAGGCTGGAGAATATGGAAATTGTAACAGTGAATCCAAAAAAATTAAAAACCCCGAACAACAGAGAAAGACCACCAAGGTAACATTAAGAATTTCTTGGAAGGTCTGAGCCCTATGACAGGCTGGTCACACTTTTTTCCAACAGCACCAGCTGTCCTGAAGAGTTGCTGAAACAGTGAACTTGGCCTTTGTCAAGCAATCGCAGCTTTCCAAATGATGTGGATGTGTCAGTTCCTGACCAGAACTATTCCCAATGCAATGAGAAGATAGCAAACAAGTTACAACTCAGCCTGAACTGTGCTTTTAAGAGCTCACTAACCATATCACAGAGGCATTATAGAAGTTGCTCCTTTCATACATGTGTTTCAGTGCAGAGTTCAGGAGCTTCAAAACTGTTTGGTATCACCTAAAGCCACTTTTCACACAAGGGGCAGAAAACACTTTGGCAAGTTAGAATTGGCATCAGATGCAGTTTAAGACTATTTTGGGGACTCATCTACTACATGGAAGAGTGAAACTATAACTGACAATTTATGCTTAAATTCAAATTTACTTTTGCAAGATCTTGATTCTCATTTAATATTAACTTGCAGCAGGGATAACCTCTCTCCATATTCTAAAGGATGCCAGTACCACAAGGAATCCAGAAATGGCCTTGTAACAATAGCTAGAAAGAGCATGGTTATGAATTTTGTCTATTACCTGTCATGCTTAAAGAGCATTACTCTAACCTGAGGTTGTTTACACACCAAGGAGCTCTCTCTCCATTAGTGAGTTACAACAGTTTCAGCAATTCAGTAAATACTATGAGTTCAGCTATGTCATGTCTAGATAGGCAAGTCCCATAAATCCTGACAGTACTTTACTTGAAACAGTACTTTACTGAGAGGCAAATTTGGGGATGAAGAGTTTGTGTGTGGTATGAAGAGTATAAAGCTTTGTATGACTGTTAACTCACCTGGTAATCATTCCTCTTGATATTTGGAACATCCATGTTATGAGTTGATGGGCAAATATCTTCATATTTTTTACCAGTGAAGATATCAATACCAACCAAATGGACCTGTGAGAGTAGAAAAATAACTTCAGTTACTGTTGGAGAAGCAAGATGCTATTGCCATCAGTATTGCTGGTTCTACTCACTTTCCTGCGAGACCATGTGCAATCCCAGATTCTGCCTCCCCTTTGCTTGTGGTATGACAACAACCCTCACATCAAGAGGAGGCCTCTCACTCCCTTCCACAGCACACTACAGAAAACCTACACGAGAGCACGATCAGCCACTGTTATCTTCCACTGCCTTCTGTAGCTTTACAGAAGCAAGCTAAGAGTTCACAGTGGTTAAGAACATGTTTATTTTAAGATTTAGCTGTTCTGAGAAACAGGCAATTGAAGTTAAGGCGAAAAGAAGTGGTCATGCACAGAGATCACAGCAACTCCCACCTCCCTTTATGCCAGCTGCACTGCTCGCTGCAGCTTGAACTTAGATGACCAGTTCAACCAGTTCTTCTCAGGTCCTTTCATTGTCACAGCCCTTTCTGTATTTAAGAAAATTGGATCTGTCTATTAAAACAAACCAAGGGGAAGGAGAAAGGAAAAAACTAGGAAGAGCTTGGTCTACTCTAGCTTGGACAAATCCCAAATACTCTACTCCCCTACATATATTGCACAAGGTTGTGGAAACTTAGAAATCTCCTTAGTCTGTGCTTTTAACAGATCTGTCTCTAAACTCGGATATGCCCACCCTAAAGCGTGGCTGAATGAATGAATGAAGGGGAATTTCAGCCTCACTCCAAGCTCTGGACAGCTGCATGAGCCAACTGCTTGGGCAGCAGGGCTGCAGCCCCAGACAGCAGCTAACAACGTCCCTAGTGGGACACACGCACTCCTCCCTCAGTGCTGGAATAAGGAAAGAAGCTGCGAGGCAAAGGCAGCAAAACAGGGCCAGAGCAGGCCCACAGAGTAACGAGTGTCCGCCGAGCTCTGGATTATGTAACACAGCACGGGCACTCCTGGTCTAACATTGCAACAGTAAAAGTCTGCCGGCGCGGGCAGACACAGAAGTGCTCTGGTGGGTAACGACAGCACAACCCAACCACGCCCTAGTGATTTCATCAGCCCCCCTTCCAGAACTTACTCTACCCCCACTACAGAAACTGGTTTTGTCACTATGAACGTTAAGGATTTTTTTTTTTAAAAAGCGTTAATGAGGCAAAGTTGGGAGAAAAAAACAACCCCCCGTCCTCAATCCTTCCTGCTTTACATGACTGGAAACCCTCGAGCCAGCTCTGGACTCATGAGACACCGCTGCGAGCAAGGCAAAGGCGGGACACAGAGCCAAATGAAACGCTACACCCTTCCCTGTCGGCCAGCTGGGAGCCGCAGGACCGCACACTGCGGGCTGAACGACAGCCGGACAGGCAGCGCTCACCTTGGCGTGGCCGTGCTTGCCCGTCTTGGAGGTGGACATCTCCACGATCTTGCAGGGGCGCCCCTTGAGCACCACGAAGCCGTTCTTGCGCAGCGCCGAGCACTGCATGGGGTAGGTGGAGGAGGCGCCGGCATCGCCCGTGGTGAAGTCGAGCTCGTCGGCCATGGCGGTGCGAGGGGGAGGGCTGGCGGCGGGGGGGCTGCGCGACAACGAGAGAGGGTCGGCTCGGAGCCCCGGCGGCGGGAAGGGAGAGAGGGGGACGGACACGGACCCA
>VZRQ01007363.1:513333-564412 GCA_013397975.1 Machaerirhynchus nigripectus | reverse complement strand
GCCCACTCGCGCGCCCTGGCCACGCCCCCTAGCCGGCGCCCTCGGGGGGCGCGCGAGCCCAGGGCGCTGCGGAGGCGCGCTCATCAGCCGCCAGGCGGCGCCGCGCACCGCCTCCTCCCCACAGCCCACACCCCCCGCCGCCATCTTGGGTGGCTCAGGCGGCCGTGGGTGCGTCAGGGCTGCTTTGCTACGGCGGTGGGAATTACACGAATATGGGGGGAAATTTGTGTCCCCAAAATGTCCCCAAAGCCGTGTGAGCCGCGCATGATTGTGCACACAAGGCTGCTTTGTCTGCCTCGTGTGCCCCTTCTCAGCGTAATCAGAAACGAGTGTTTTGAAAGCATTTTCATCAGCCAAAAGGGACGGAGATGGCTGGGATCCTTACCGAGGGCTTCTGTTTGATATTCCATTAATAGTGGAATTACTAGTACTGGAATACTGTGTCCAGCTCTTTGGTCCCCAACATAGGAAACATGGGGATCTGTTGGAGCAGATCCAGGGGAGGACCATGAAGATGGTCCTCCCCTGTAAAGAAAATCAGAAAGTTCAGCCTGGAGAAGAGAAGGCTCCAGGGAAACCTTGCTGCAGTATTTTCTTTTATAAAGGAGGGTTATGTGAAAGATAGAAACTTCTTACCAAGGCCTGTTGTGACAGGACAAGGGCCAAGGGTTTCAAACTGAAAAGATGGTACGTTTGGAAAAACCGTGTTTGGAAAAAATGTGGATGTCCCATCTTTGGAAGTGTTCCAGGCCAGGGTGGATGGCGTTTAGAGCAATCTGATCTAGTGAAAGATGTCTGTGCCCATGGCAGGGGTTTGAAATAGATGATCTTCAAAGAGGTTTTCCAATCCAAAATATTCTGAACTATGGCATAGCCCTCATNGGAGATGGCTGGGATCCTTACCGAGGGCTTCTGTTTGATATTCCATTAATAGTGGAATTACTAGTACTGGAATACTGTGTCCAGCTCTTTGGTCCCCAACATAGGAAACATGGGGATCTGTTGGAGCAGATCCAGGGGAGGACCATGAAGATGGTCCTCCCCTGTAAAGAAAATCAGAAAGTTCAGCCTGGAGAAGAGAAGGCTCCAGGGAAACCTTGCTGCAGTATTTTCTTTTATAAAGGAGGGTTATGTGAAAGATAGAAACTTCTTACCAAGGCCTGTTGTGACAGGACAAGGGCCAAGGGTTTCAAACTGAAAAGATGGTACGTTTGGAAAAACCGTGTTTGGAAAAAATGTGGATGTCCCATCTTTGGAAGTGTTCCAGGCCAGGGTGGATGGCGTTTAGAGCAATCTGATCTAGTGAAAGATGTCTGTGCCCATGGCAGGGGTTTGAAATAGATGATCTTCAAAGAGGTTTTCCAATCCAAAATATTCTGAACTATGGCATAGCCCTCATCCTGTCCAACAGTCATTCCCTGCAGTGCCTCAGGAGAGATCTGTGGCCATGGAAGCCTGACTGTGGGATCATGAGCAAAACGAGGCCAAAGGACTGTTTTTACTAAATCCCTCCTAGTCAGATATCGTAATACTTTGAGATCTTTGAACAAATTCACCTGGAGCTTTCCTGTGGAGCTGCTGGTGGATGTGCCCCGGCTCTGCAGGTTGCCCTGCAGATCCTGTACAAACACAACAAAAACAGGAAAATGCAGAAATTCAGTGGCAGCAGTGTCAGCACCTGCCTCGGCCATCACCACCACAGGCTGCTGTGTGCTGTCCTATGTTTTTTTGCCCTGAGACCCTGAGTTTGTCGTCTGTGCTCTAATGGGGTAGCTACACAAGTCACTTTTAACATCACATTTTTAAATGGTTCATCATGAGATGTTTTATTTAATCTGTGTTAATTTTTTTATCTGTTTGCCTGTGGTCCCACTGTTGGTTACACAGATCCCACTCCAAATTGTACAGCCAAGGAGTTAAATTTGGCTCTTATTTACATGGGACCACTTCATAAGGCCCCAGCATCACGTCTCTCTCCTTTACTCAGGCTTTCCTTGGGTGCTGCCTCACCCAACCCGCTATGGAGATGATAACACTTTATCCTGCCCATTTTACTGCTGTCTCAGTTGATAAGCAGAATCTGGGGCATCCTGTTAAGTGTTTTAACATGTGCAGTGTGTGTTTGTTTACCTGCAAGTGTATGACAAGTTGCACATGCTCTAGGGCTTTTTATCTTCTAATAAAATACTTTGTGAGAAAACGACTAACTGCTCTGAACCCAAACTGCAGCAGCCTGGGGCTAAGCACTACTGATAATTTTTTTTTTTCCTCAAGTATCAGTTGGTAAATTTGGCTGATTTTCCACAATTAACAGATTCATTTTTAATTACTTGAGAGATCTTCTGGGCTAAATCAAGTCTTTTTACTGAAGTGCAGCTGTAGATGATATTTATTTTTTCAGACACAAAATAAATATTCCAAGACAGCCTTTTATTTGAGAGTCAGTAAAAATATTGGAAATCCACTCCATCAGTCATTGCCTGCAGGTATCATTCCTTTGTCTGGACCAATATTTATTTTCTAATGTGTGTTTCTTGATAGTATTAATGTGATGATCCTACTTTTCTGTACAAGGACAGCAATTTAATTCAAAGCATATTTGTAAATAAAATACCGTGGGCTTTCACGTTTAAAGGTGTTTTCTTTCCAGTGTTGCACAGCTGGATCACACACACACCTCTCAAGTAGGCTCAGGATGTTATCAAGCTTTGCTTCTCCTATCTGTGTCTTTAAGAAGTGAAGAGGGATTAGAAAACTTTTGGAAGATTTAAACTTAGCGAGTTGTGTCTGTTCTCAGTTATGTTCTGGAGAAGTGTCCGATGCCCTACAGCGCCTCATCAAAGCCCAGACTTGAGAAAATGCATTTCAGCCAGGGCTGGGGCAAACATCCTACCTTGTTTCCAGAAACATCCTACCTGCTTTCCAGCCGGCCCTCGGGAAGGCGGGAGGTGGTGTTTACAGCCCTGGCCCGTGGGGTCAGGTCACGCGATTAGAAATACCAGGTCATGAGCAGAGTGGTGTAAACAGCCCTGTTCCAACCTGAGCAATGTCTCTGTTCAGCTGCTGAACTGACTTTCCTGAGATCCTGCCGTGTCCTGACTGTTGGGGTGATGGTTCGCACCAGCTCGTGAGTGCAGCCTTGAGCAGGAGGACATGAGAGAGGCTGTGAATCAGTGATCCCCCTCCACAGGACAGTGCCACGCTCAGCAGGACTTCAGAGTTCCTCTGTACGTGTATCTGTGTGGCAGGAATGGGGTCAGGGACCCTCTGCAGTGACCTTGCCATAGGCACCCACTCTGTTCTGGGCACTGCTTTTTTCCTGCCGTTCACTGTCTGCTTCCTGTGCCGAGCCCATATCCGAATCAGGGAATCACCGTGGGCACACACTGGGGATCAAACGCAAGCGGTGACAGTGCAGTGACACTGTGAGCTAGGGGGAACCACCGTAATTGTAACTTTCCCACAGGGAAAGCACAAAGTAACTCCTGCTGTTCCCTCCTCCTGGAGCTGCAACTGTGCTGGAGCAGTGATATCCCACCCACGACCTGCGGGGACCAGCAGTCAGAGTCACAGAGCCGCTCTCTCTCCTGAACAGTGTGCAGGGAGGCAAAAACGCAGGACACTACCTAAGCCTCGGGTCTGCAGTTGTATCTACAGCCTGTAAAATTTAAGGACTGCTGATCTACAGCCAGGATTTATTGCCCCAATGCTGGAGAGGAGATTCCTTCCCTTTCAGCACAGCTACTCAGGCTGTGCCTCTGGGTAAAATCTGCCAGTGTTGCTTCAGAATTTAGTGAAACACTTGAGCACACTCAGTTACCTTAAATTTATTCTGATGCTTACACATTCTGCTGGATCCAGACCTGATATCCTGCCTTGAAATTCCTCAGCTCCCATAGATTTCAGTGAAAGATAAGGATGTTGAACACCTCAGAAAATTCATCATACCTCAATGACTTTGTCCCTGCATACATAGTAGTTGGGTTAGCTTCATCATTATCAGCTCTTTGATTCCAGAGACACAGGGTAGTGCTTCTCAGTGATGAAAAACAACTTGAAGTGAGGCAGAAAAACCTGTGATAAATTAGTGTGGAGAGCGTTAATGCGGCCAAATGTCCTGAGTTTATTGAATTAGGGAAGTCAAACTAATTTTAAAATTAAGCCTAGAGAGTGGGAGACTAGATAACCGTTGGCACAACAGAAAAGTCTTAATGGCTGTCGTCTCAGCACATTAGGAAAACACTGTCAAACCTCTTGCTGACAAGATGCTTTCTCAGGGATTATTAATTATATTGCGTTATTAGCCAGGCATGGTACGAGAACATATTTATCACGTTAACTAAAATGCAACGACCATTTAGCTAATAAGTTTGACTCGGTCTTTTAAATTTTCTTAATGATTAGCAATTTAGTAAAACTGTAATGGTGAGAGATAAAAATAATGATTCAACAAGCTGTGTCTCAAGAACAAGTTTTAACTGGAACTTGCATGTCAAGGACAGATAAAGTGTACAGTCCTAATTATCAGCCTGATGGGACGAGACAAAAGTAAACATATCGTCAGATTTAACTAACTCTGATGACCCCGTCCTGCACTGGCATATGGTTGAAGTGCTCTTGTGATGGTTCAGCCCAGCTTGATCCTTCCACTGCAGCCATGGGGAGGACAAAGGGTCAGCAGTGCCTAACTCTGCTCATCCTGTCCCAGGCTGGAAGGAGAAAACTATTTTACCTTCTACATGGCAGCTGCTGCAAGGAAACACAGCCTGACACTCCTTAGGTTTTCCTTAGGTGCCTCTGAACACCCAGACAGCTCTTCTGGGAAGTTCAGCGCCATAGCTATGGGCAATGATAATGCTGTGGGCTTTGTTAAACTGATTTATGTGCTGCACTACAATAACTGGATCAGGCTTTCTATTGTCATTCACCAGTGGCACAGGAAAACAAGAACTGACCACTCAGTGTTGATCAGTAAGGCCCCTCACTGCTGAGTTGCTGGCAGAGTCACTGATGCCCTGCAGACAATAGGACAGAACTTAGCAGAAGTTTAGGAAATAGTTTTGCATCCCGTGTATGATCACAGGGAACCCAGCCTGGCTGGGCCCTCAGACCAGCGGCAAATCTGCTTTGAACCTCACCTCTCCCTGAATGCTCCTTCAGCCTCTCGTGCCTAGAGAGGCCCCAGCACCAGGTTTTAGGCTGCACCAGCACCATGCAAGCAGAGGTGCTTCACAGTGGGGTGAAGTGGGCAGTGGGGACAGCTGGGGCCGGACACTGGCACCCCTCCAGTCAGGCTTCATCCTGGCCCAGAGGCAGCTCCCACCAGCTCCAGGGCTCCCTCCAACCCCACAGTCTCACCTCTGGACCACCCGATTCAAAGGGATTTAGCTGAGGGCTCGCAATGCTTTTACCACCTATGGAGCAAATGTGTCCTGCTAGAAAAACAGCTTCCATCCGGCACTGGATGTATGTCTGACATGTACAGAGGGGGAAAAAACAGCAGCGCAAGCCAACACATGCCATAGATGTCGCTAATCTTTTATCTAACAGACCTAGATAACAATGCTGATAGCAAGAATCCTCTTTTTTCCTCCTTTTTGTACATTCAGACAATCCATTATAATATTTAACTTACAGGAAATACTGTGGAGAGCTTCCGAGCCTGCCATGGCCATTGGTCTCACCTGGTGGAACCTGTGTGCAGCACACAGATGGACAGCTCAACACAGACCTGTGCCTCAGTTCTGCTGCTCTCTTCTCAGCCCCAGCCTGGGCCCTGGTTCCAGCAGCCCTGCGTGCCCCGTGTCAGACCTGGGTCACCCACCACTGCAGCACATGACAGCAGTGACCCAGTTCTCCTCTAGTTAAATCCCAGCAGTCGCTCCAGCAAAGCCTTTGGTGCGATCTTACTGCTTCAGTGCACACACTGAGGCCAGATATTTCTCCCAGTGGACCTTGTGGCTGTACTTCCCATCACTTGGAAGTGACCAGAAGTTGCTGTAGGGACTTAATATCAAGAGAGTGAAGTCTACAAAGGAAAAAAGTTCAGGCACATGGAAAGGAGCGTGAACCTCCCCTAAAACCAAACCCATGGCAGCAGCATTATCCTCCTCAGCCCATCTGTTCTGTGCTTTTCATTATGCTTGATCCTCTGTTACATTTTGGCCACTGCTTCACCAGCAGCCGCAGTGAGCACACAGTGACCAAGCAATGCTGGTGTTTAATCTCTAAATAAATAATGGGTTTCTACCCCAAGAAAGTTGCTAGAGAGTAACCTGGTATCACAACAAGGAACATGCACATCTTAAAAGTCAGGCAGAGAGCAGGCTTTTACAATGGTTCCAACATATCTCCCCAAAAAAGGAAGAAAAATCCTTGGAGTTTGATTCTGCCACATAAAAGTGTCTCATAAAGAAGCAAAAGGAGCACAAACAAGGCTATGGAAACAGCATGACCTCCTGCTTGCACACTTATCTTGGCTGAAGCACACCCAGCCAGAAAAATGCTAAGTGATGCAAAGTGGGAGTTGGGTAAGTGGCACCTTCCAGTTAACCTTTCAATACCCATTTCTTCTTTGGGTCATCATTAATTGTTGCTCTGTGGGCAGCCTGAGCCCTTGGCTGGACCTGGAGCCTGTGGGTCTTGAGCACTGTATGAAAAGAAGGGAAGGATGGTGCAGGTGGGGAAGGAGGTGCCCTGGCAATGGTCACACCATGGAAGGGGTGGCAGCGGGACTCCAGTCTCCTCACATGGAGACCAGGAGTGCCCAGGTCTCTTGTGTGGTCACTGTGCTGTGCTGTGGCTTGTGCTGCAGCAGCGAGAGGGGAGAGAGGAGAGGCTTCCTGGGAGGAAAGAGGGAGCTAAGTAGTCTGGCTGAAATGTAAGGAAAACGCCCATCAGCCCAGTCACATTTTCTAAGACTCTCCTAAAAAATACCGTGACTGAGAAATCTGTATGAGATCAGACAGCATTTCCATAATGTACAGATACCAAAGCAAGGGAGGTTCATCCCAACCAGTTCAGGTGGGATCCACCATCTTCCTCTGCAGAAGCAAGAGTGAGGGGGAGTTTGCTCCACCTGTTTTCCTTAGCACCTGAGGTGATCAGTGCTGAGTACTGTGGCACAACTGCACTAGCAGTTGCTTTCTCAAGGCACCAGGTCACTCAGCAGAAAGAAACAGAGAGCAGGGGATAAAAAAGTGAAAGCATGAGGCTGCAGAATCAGCCAGCCCCTCTTTCCTTCATTTCAGCCAAGAGATGGCCTGCTCAGTGCCGTCTGGTAAGATCATTGCCCCACTGGGCTCTTCTGCAGGGCATGGAGACACACATGTAACATACTCCTCCGGTCCTTTCTCTGGCTCTTCCTGCAGACCAGTTGTCCCAAATGTCTTAGAGTAAAATGCCAGGTTAGCACCTGTGGCTGGGAGGTGTGAACCACAGCAGCCAGAAGGAATCCAATGGATGGGTCCTCCTGGTCTGCCAGCTGCAAGGTTTTTGTGAAATGAGACTTTTGCCCAATGTTCTTCCCATGGCGCCTGAAGGAGGTCCATGCCCAGTCCCTCCTTTCTGGGTGCATGGGATGTCTATGCCTCCTCGCTGCCTCGCAGGTCTTGCAGCTCAGTCATGGCTTTGGCCGAGAGCTTCTTGCGGCGGAACACGGCTGCGATCTCCTCAAAGGACTTTCCTTTCGTCTCTGGTACTTTGAAGTACGCAAACAGAAAGAAGAGGAGGAGCAGACCCGCGAAGATCGCAAACACATACGGTCCACACAGATCCTGCAGTGGGAAAGTGGGAACAGGGGAGACCACCATCAGCACCACAGGGATGGCTTCCCCTTCCTACCCCGGGTAGCTGAGGTACCCAGCAGGACTAGGGGATGGAAATCTGGGAGGCACATCCACATCCTGCTGGGCTGCTTCGGGAGCCCAGCAGAGGGGCCATGCCAGTTGTTTATTTGTATGGTTAAAGGGATTTCTTACCGCTATGTACTGGAAACACATTCCCACAATGAAGTTGCAGGCCCAGTTGCAGAAGCCGGCAACAGCGATGGCAGCGGGGCGCGGGCCTTGGCTGAACAGTTCGGCTACAATAAACCAGGGGATGGGCCCAGGCCCCACTTCAAAGAAGATGACGAAGAGGAAGATTGCGACCATGCTGACGTAGCTCATCCAAGCAAACTGGCTCTGCAAGAGGTTGGTGTTATAGTCCCAACACAACTCCCATTAATTATCACTAATTACTTTATGTAGGCTTCTTTATCAGAAATTTCTTTCTATTCAGACAAAGGGGGGACTAGACATGAATAATTAAGGTTTTAAACTCTTGTCCCAGGTGCTGGCTGGGCATGTAGTGCCAGCATTGCTGGCTGGAGGAGTTCACAGCCATCAGCTCAGCTTTTACTTTGAGCCCTCTCCTTGCCTGCAGCTCAGCAAAATGAGGCAGAACGGCACCCTTTAATAACCAGGGTGTTCAACAAAGGAAGCCACTCCTTACTTGCTTTTTCATCTTGACAGGCACTTGCACCAGTGGTTTGGACTGACTTTGATGGGATCTTCTCTTGTGTTCAAACCAAGGAGAAAAAAATGGAAATCCTTACCAGGAGCACAAGCCCAACTGTCATGGCCACAGCGCTGACTAACATGCCCATCAAACCAGCCAGGAACAGGGACCGCCTGCCTGCCTTCTCCACCAGAAGGACCTGTAGAAACACATGCAGCAGCTCAGTGTCCAGCACCACCACTCTCAGGATCAGGTCCATTAGCAATAACCAACCTGTTACCACTGCCACACTGCTCTTTTGCTCTTTCAGCTCTAGTGGTACAGATTCATGGGCTGGTTTCCAAGTCGGAAACTCTGCTGGCAGCTGCTGGGGAGCCAGACTGAGCAGTCACCCTGCCAAGGGCAAGGCAAAGGCACATACACTCAGAGCCCGTGCATTTCCAAGTCTCAGGACTTCCCATCGCTCCTACACATGAACTGCTGACTGTGGACTTTCTCTCTCCCTCCCTTTTCTTTTTTTCTTCCAGGAACTAAAAACTTACTAGGTCTGCATTAGTTTGAAATCAGCCTTCAAAATGTAGCATGAGTCAGGTCACATCACGGGCCATTGCAGCTTGCCTGTCCTAGGGCAGGGATAGTTGTGCAGTAGCTGCAGTCAGGATTTTTCCTTCTATCACTGCCAGACTCCTTTTGCTTCCCTGGTAGTCACAAGGCTTAGTTTGCTCCTTCTCAACTCCTCTTGGTGGATTCCAGTCATCTCACACAGCTTTTGACAGATACCAAGTCTGTACCAGACACCTCACCTGGCGGGGAGCTGTAGGTCCCTCCAGGGGACAATGCAGCTGGCCTGGCCTAACCATGCAGCAGCCTCCGAGGCTGCCTGCTCTTTCCCCTCTGCTTGAAAGGACACCTCTGGCCAGCAGCTCCACCTTTCCTGCCACTACAGCTGTGATTTACACTTCCCAGAGACCGTCTCTTTTGCTGGAGGCGGTTCATGTGCTGACACGTGAAGTTGTAGAGGATGAGTCTCTGCTCCCTTCTCCCCTTGCCAAGGTCCACCCGGCTGTCAGTGCTTCTGCCTTTTGATTGGGGTCTGTCATTTATTGACAAAAGCAGGTAATTTTTAAGTGCTCATGGACAAAAGAATCAAAGAGCAAATGCCCAAGGCTGCAAGTACCACAGCCCTGGGGTGGGGATCGAACTGCAGGACACCCTCCGTGCTGAAGAAAGGCTTCTTCCAGCTGCACACCTCTGTGCCTCGTTTCACAATAAACATCACATTTTCTCTTCAGTACGGGGCTTGTGATGGACTTTCTCTAAAGCAGGTGCACTCCAAGACCTCCTATCTCACATGTGCTGGGTTGGAAGGGACCTTAAAGATAATCCAATTTCAACCCCCTGTCATAGGCAGGGACACCTTCCACAAGACCAGGTTGCTCCAAGCCCCGTCCAACCTGGCCTTGGACAATTCAGGGATGGGGCATCCACAACCTCTCTGAGAATCCTGCGCCAGTGACTCACCACCTTCCAGACAAGAATTTCTTTCTAATATTTAATCAAAACCTGCTCTGTCAGTTTAAAATGATTCCTCCTTGTCCTAAATCTCTTGGAGCTGTGTATTTCTGCCTTGCAGCCAGCTCTGCATCATGTTGGTGGAAGTCCTTTATTCCCTAAATCTCTTGAGAGATATAAGGGAAATGGGCTTGGCATTTCCTGATCTTATATTAATGGCCACATTATAAAACTAATTGCCAGCTGATAGGAATTGTGTTAATCCTCTCAGGAGAGAGACAAATGAAGGGAAGGTCTGCGAAAACAGAACCATCCTTTTATTGCTGCAGAGCCCTGCCTAGATAGGATGAGGATAGGTGCTGGATTACTTTTATTACTGTGGAATAGCCTTTGGATATCACTTGTGCAGGTGCTATGTACGTACAGAAAACAGTTTGAAAGGTAACAGGTAACAGCAGACGGTGAGCTGGTGACTTCCCCATCACAGCCCCCATCCTCTGCCTCCTCCCTGGGGGAATAGGACCTGCAGAATTGCAGTCTCAAGGGCAGCATTTATTGTGGGGGGAAATGCAGAGTTTTCAGAGCTTCCCTGGACACAGTGGTGCAGTTTCCACTCACAAGGCACTTAGCAGTGCTGATCAATGGCAACATGCTCTATGTCAGGACTTGACTTTTGAAATGAAACTTGTCCAAGGAATGATTTTTCCCTGTAAGGTGTCCAGGGTCAGTCCTGCAACACCACAAATCCCAGCTCCAGGATAAAACTGTTTCAAAACCACACTGTAGCTTATGTGTGTTTGTAGTCCAGGGGGCAGCAGTATTTACTTACAGAGATAACAGTAAAGACCGTGTTCACCACTCCAACACCGATGGTTGCATAAACTGGTTGGTCAACCCCAGCTCTCTCGAAAATGTTTGTGGAGTAGTAAAAGATCTATCAAAATACATCAAGATGAAGGATTAGGCAACAGGGCTGGTGAAACCTTTTGTTCTCATGAGAGAAGAGTTGCACTTGCTTGGCTGAGATGTGGCATAGTTTAATTATGATTAATTTTTCAACTTTTAACGGCTTGTTATAATAATTAAAGCTGAAAATTTCAAAGGAGCCTGAGGGAGTTAAAAATCTGATGAAATTCCCCTCTTGAGCTACTGCATTTGCACATTAAATCTGTTTTCTTCTTTGTAGTCTATGTTTAATGTTAAAATCCAAATCATCAGCACTGAGCACTCAAGACAAATATCTTAACATGACCGAGTTTTACATGAATTCTAAAATATTCACATTGCAATGACTCCTATTTCTTCCTTCTTTGCAAGAATAAGATGATTCCTTTTGGGTGAAAGCTTAGGGCAGGAGGTAAATGGGTGGCTGACCCAGTGGCTGGTGGATAGGTTGGGCATGGCCTGGAGCCAGCTGGGCTGGGCCATCCCTATGTGCTAATTAATGCTTCTGGGTGTCACATGGTGGTGTCTGGTATTCGAGGAGGTGATGCAAAAGTTGTTTAGCTAAATATGGCTAGAGAATAGTGCTTCTGGGGTAAGCATGATGTCATTGAAGACAGCAAACTGCTGATGAACTCGGGTAGGTGGAGGGTCATGGGAGGGCTCAGGGCCTGCTGTGCCAGCTGGTTTTGTGCTGGACCCCGTCCTACCCTTCTCCCCTCCTGCCCTCCTGCCCTCCCAGAGCGAGCTTGGCAGTGACCGAGGAGCCCACTGCAGTCATGGGAAAGCCTTCTTTTATCCCTGCATGGCTTGGATGGAGCCAGAGCTGCCTTTCCATGCTCAGCATGGTTTTCTTGAAAGACAGACATTTTGGGGAGACTTACTGCATTGATTCCCGAGAACTGCTGGGATATTTGCACCATCAGTGCCACGATGACAGCCTGCCTGTACTTGGAAGAGGTGAAAAGCTGTCTTATGGAGACTTTTTTCTCACTAGCAGCTTCTTGCTTCTCCTTTTCCATCTCTTCAATCTCTTTCATCGGATCACAGTTTCCTCTAAGCCTTTTCAAATCTTAGGGAAAAGAAAAGATTGACATTTTGTTTTCAGTGGTAGATAAGGTGTAAGTAAGGACAAGAATCAATTTAGGCAAAACTCAAGGTAAGCCAACCACACGGACAGCTGTGCCCTCTGGCATAGGGTTCCTATGGCACATCCAAGGAGCCAGGGTGTGTCTGCTTGGTCAGGAGCAGCAGCACATCAGCTCTGCAACAGCCCTGAGACATCACTCAAGCCTCGTCCCTCAACAGTGCTGCTTACTCCCATGCAAACATCTCCACAGTTTTTGATCCAGAGCTAGCTTGTACCTCAGCAGCTCAGAGCATGAGATGGAGCAACCACAGTTACGCGAGAGTCCTCAGCCAGGCTTTTCCTTCTGTGTTTAATACTATGTACAATATAAAAACAGCTCTAGACAAGCCCAGAATGTCTTTCTTACTTTTTTTAGCTTCCGCCACCTTCCCCAGTTTGATGTAAAGGTATCGGGGGCTCTCAGGGCACAGTAAGAGCAGGAAGAACTGCAGCAGGGCAGCCACACCAGACAGACCAAGGAGCAGGGGCCACATCTCATCGTTGCCCAGAAGAAAGTCTAGTCCAAGGACCTGGAATAATCGAGGCATATTTGAATGGATCATTTTGCACCCTAAGAAAAGAAAGCGATTGACCACTATGGCATTTTGAAGTGACAAGCTGGAGGAAAAGTAGAAACAAATACCAGTTCTTTTTCTGGATGTGTTTGTGTTCTGTACATTTATGTGCCCACCTGTTGTGTAGCTGGGGCTTGTGCCACGGTGGGCAGTGCTGATGGGGACTTTGGGCTCCCTGCTTCCCTGAAGAAGTCATTTTTGAGAACCTGATTATCAGGGGTCTCATGCTCAGGATCCAGCCTGACGCTGATGAGATGCTGAAAAAAACTTCCTCAGGGAGAGGAGAAATTGTTTGCAAAAGTATTTTTTATTTCTTGAGAAGTCATCTTTGTTAAGACACTTCTTACTCAAGGCAGGGGTTAAACCCCATGAGAGCAGGTTGTTTTGCACACTCTTTCAGTATGAGGTGGAACAGTGAACAATACCCCAGTATATCACTGGGGCCTTCCTAATCTCTGAAACACCCTCTCTGGATACGTGTGTTTTCCTGCTTACCTGGCTGAAGAGGATACCCGTGACGATAGCAAGCTGGTGCAGCGTCCCCAGCGCTCCTCGAAGGGCCGTGGGAGAGACCTCACTGACGTACATGGGCACGAGTCCGGAGGAGAGCCCTGCACCGAGCACATGCAGGCGTCACCGCTTCTAGACACAGCTCAGCAACCAGCAGAAACCACTTCCCAAATGGGGAAGGAGGATGGAGCCTGTGTGCTGCACCCCACACCCCACCAAGCCCCTCACGCCTGGCTGGGAACCACCTGCACCTTGGAAAGGTGCTGGGATGTCCCTGGATTCAGAGCCCCAAACTGGGAAGCCTTTTTACTTGAACACACACATCACAGCAGAGAGCAGGGATTGTCTGCTGGGAGAAGCTATCACAGGGCAAAGAGCTTTCTTAAAACTTGTCTTGAAACCTCAGAGTGGAGTATTGTATTTGCATACCAGTAACAGTGATAAAGAGCTGCTATTTCTAAGCTAATTCTAATGTAATTCCATATTATTTGCTGGCTGTGGTATCCTCTCTGTGCACAGTGCTCCTGTGCTCTGTCTAGGGAACCTGTTAACCAGCCTGGCTAATGATGTACTCTTACAGCAGCCACCAGCGAACCCCAGCCTTGAGATACAGAGGGAGCTGCACCTTTCTAGGATATGTAAAATGAACGTATGATAGAGCCAACTCAAATACTTCTGGGAAAGATCCTGGATCGAGAAGGGCAGACACAGGGAGAAGAGGGAAACTCCCATCTTTGAAACCCCTTCTGAACTAAAAAAAGATTAAAAAATACAGGAAGCTCTGAACTGCAGCCCTGGAGCATGCTGCCAAGGAGCTGCTTTCAGTGGCTGACCCAGCCTGGACTCACCGCAGTACAGCCCCGTGACCGCTCTCCCGGAGATGATGAGGATGTGGGATGGCCCAAATTTTGCCAGCCCCATGAGGAGGTTCCCAGCGATGGAAAGGACGTTCACCACCAGCATGGCTTTCACCCTGCAAGGCAGCAGCAGCACAGCTCCTCTGTCACCTTGCTCAGCCAAAGCAGCCTTTGCAACACACAAGAGGAGCTATGAAGTGATTTAATCAGCACTACAGGGGAAAAACAATGATTGTAGGCACTGCAAAATACAGAGCCAGGGTGCAATCAGAGTAGTTAAAATGATATTGTAAATTATACTATACATCCTGTGCAAATGCCATTCAGATGTCCTCCTCTTCCTTTTGCCATGGAAAGAAAGGGGGGAATTCAGAAGTTAATCAAGGCTGCTCATCAACTGCTGTCTGAAATGCTCAAGCTGCAATAAAATGTCTCATTTGTAACTGAGGATTTTAATAGGCGCAACCTCTGTGATGGTTCAAACAGTATTTTGGAACAGTATTTTTCCTTTTTTTCCTAAATTGGGGGAAATAACACAAATTGTATTTCTACAGGGAGGAAATGGTTCTATGGGAAAAATCAGTCAGAAGGGTTTGGGCTGTGGCAGAGTCACAGCACACACGAGCCTCTCACCTCCCGAGCCGGTCGCCGATCCAGCCCACGGTGAAGGAGGAGACCATGCCGCCGATGGCAAACACGGACACGGACAGGGACCAGTACATGGTGAGGATGTGTGGGGAGGTAGCGAGATCCTCGCTGATGTCAGTCGGGGGTGGGAGTGTGCCCTCTGTGCCAGCCTGGAGGAACATGCCATCCTCCCCAGAGGCATTGGTGGCATATCTGTCCGGGGGGACGATGCCCAGCACGCGCGCGTAGTGCGCTTCTATCACCTGTGACAGGCAAAGACAAAAAACGCCGTCAGCTCAGATCTATAACCACCCCAACCCCTGCTTTGGATTTTTTTCTGCCCCAGGAAAAACTTTCCATTGCAGTCTCTGCAGGGGTGAAAGGACATCTTGGGGTCCCTCCAGCTCCACAACACCCAGACTCCAGCGGGGAGGGGCCACAAGGGCAGGCACAGAGAATTCCCCCTCCCAGGGCTGGGCTGAGTGTGGTGTCCGGCTTTGGCACTGGATTTGGTGGAGGGCAGCAGTCCCTTAGCCTGGGCACAGGGACCGTGTTGCAGCACGGATAGTTCCATTACGTGCAGAGCCCCACTCCTTTTCCTGGGGAAGTGCCAGTGGAGGGTCCTGGCTGTGTTCTCACCCCACTGCCTTGTCGTGGGGGCTTTGTTCTGTGGGAGAAACTGCCTGGGAAGGGACAGGGCTTCTGCAAGTGGGCTTCTGCAAGTGACAAACTGGGCCTGGCTGCCCTGAAGCCGTAGTTCCTTGGCCATGCACAGCTTGAGGGGCTCAACTTACCTTCTGGGGGGCGTTAATGACCCCCAGGCTGTAGCCGTACTGGAAGAAGCCCAACACCGCGGTGAAGACCGAGAGGACCAATGTTCCTGTGAGGTGCTGGGGCAGGAAGCAAAGAACAACCTCATCATACGGTCCTAGCAGTGCCTGAAAGTGAGGGAAGGCTGCATCCCATCCCTATTCCAGGGGACCCTGCTGCACAGCTGGCTGGGGAAGTGGCATCCAGGGATGCTGCTGCAGCAGCACGGTTGGTTGGCTCACTCCAAAGGAGAAGGAAAGCCCCTGGGGACAGGCGAGATCAGGCCCCCAGGGCAGAGTGGTGTTGCCCCACAATGACAGTCCAGCTCTCCCTCCTGCACTGCCTGTCCTGGCCCTGGAGCTTGCAGGAGCCAGAGCTCTGCCCAGTACAGCAGTGCAAGAAGCAGCAGCAGCAGTGTGTTGTGCCCCATCCCAATCCCCATCCCTGGAGCACAACAGCTGGGAAAAAAACACCAAAAGGGTGTTTTTCAGCAGCGCTGTTTCAAGCATTTTTTCCTTCCATCACAGTTGAAGTTACCAATGAGCCAACAGAGCTCTTAAAAATAAAAAATAACCCCTTGGCCCTTTTCCCCTTTGCCCCTGTGCACAGTTAATTAGCGGAGGGGATTTTTTTGGTTGGTTGGTTTTGGTTTTGGCAAGGGATTGCTCAGTGCTGTGCTCCTGCAGAAATTCTAGTCATCTCACTAGGAAGTCTAGTGCAAAAATACCGGTGAGCCATGCTTACCTTCTCTGTCTGCATTTTCCTTTTCTCATCCACCCTGCAGCTCCTCCGCCCTCCTCCTGGGAACAGTCACTGTCCTGGGCTGCAGAGCAAGGTGAGGGCTTGGGCAGGGAAGGAAGGACAGCAAAGCTGGGATGGAGGCAGGAAAACGGGCTGGTGCTTGGAGAGATGGGACTATATCAACTCTGGAGTTAATGAGAAACCCAAGTCTTCCACGCATTATTTGGCCACCACTCAGCTCAAAGCAGCCACCACCAATCCCCGTGTTTGGGACACACGCGAAACAATGGGAGACCTGCAAAGACATAGAGTGGATCTGGAAAATTCAAATGATCCAGCTGCAGGGCTGGTTTGGGGCTGTCCCTCAGCTGAACAGTTGGAAATGTGACATGCCAGGGGCTTGAGGACATGTTACAGCCTGTTTTGAGATGCTCAACACCTTCCTCGGCTTCTATGCTGGGTGTACATGTCACATCACAATCCTCGTGCTGAATCAGGGAGAAGAAACCTCTCCAGCACATGTAGCAAAGCAGCTAGAAAATGACTAAGTGTTTTATTTAAATAGCACTTAGCACCTGCTTTAAAATATATTCATGTGTGTATATTCCATACTGAGCCACATACAAACACAGATGTATACAGGTCTCTCTGTGTGTCCATACACAGACACCTGCACACACACAGCTCCCCCGCAGGCAGCTCTAACGCCAGTACACACCTGTTAGAGGAGACAGCTGTGTGTGTGTATGGACATAAAACATAGCAAAATTACCCAGAATATTACAATAAAAGAGGCTTTCACAGTGGTGTGAACAGTGAGCCTTTCAGCACTACCAGCTGATGGCTGCGCTGTCAAATATTGCGGATTCTGGGAAATACTGCCAATGCTGCCAAATACTACTGATGCTGCCAAATATTTTTGCCTTGGCTCACTCGGTTTTCATGAACTTTGCACATCTGCACAAGCTGGTCTGAGCTGGTCTCGCTCTGGCTTGGGCTTTGCTGTCCTTGACATGGTGAGAGAGAGGAGCTGCAGGGCTGGGGGACGGTGGCATCCTTAGCAGTAGCAGACCGTGCCAAAGTCTGAGTCAGCTGGGAAAGTGATTAATGCTGATTAAAGTCATTATCTTCCAGATCAGCCCCTGATGGGTCCGGCAGCCAAGTTACAGCACTCATTGGATAATGCTCTCAGTCAGCCAGGCTTCACACGGGCACAAAATGTACTTTCTACAGAGGAAGAGCAAGAGAAAAAACAACAAAGATGAGTGTAAGACCACTAATCTTTGCACTGGTCTCCAGTAAAGTAAAACTTTAACTGGAGGAGGAAAGTTCATTGCATTAAGCAGGCTTTGATTCCAGCCACAGCACCTGCATTCCCCTCTTGGGCTGGTGTAGCTGTGACAGGAAGGGCCCCCAGGGTGAGCTTTTTAGTTTTCCCCAATATTTGTCCTTCCTGCTGAGATCTTTGCCAATGGTGTTTGTTTGGTCGCTGTGTGTGGATACCCAGGCATTTACAAGCAGTTTCTTTACATTGCAGTTAAATACCTTCACAATGGGACTGGCAGGATTTGACAATTACCAGGCTGCTCAAGCTTGGATCAGAAAACAAATGGGAGCCCTGACCCAAGACCCCAGACCGAAAGCGTCAGGCACTGTGAAATCCTTGCCAGGACAGATGTCCCCCTCCAGGATTCCCATGTACGCCTCTGGGATCCCCATCCTGTTGCAGGTGCCTGGCTGAAAGAGGATGATGCTTTCTTTCCCTCCCTACTCTTCTCAGCCTACCGGAGCTGGAGGGATCAAAGGCCACCAACATCCCACAAGCAGGGTGGCCTTTCCATGTCCTCCCCATGGCTGCTTAGAGCAGAACCTTCCTGTAATCAGCTTCCTGGGGAGGGGGTGTGGAGCAACTGGAGCAGTGCTGGGGAGGCATGGGTGAACAGCACTCACCTCTGCAGGGGCAGCCCTTCAGCTTCAATGGAAACCTTGGATGCCAAAGCCACATGTGGAAGCCCCACAGCCATATGTATCGCTCAGCCAGGTCTGCTAGCAAACAGATGGGAGTTATCCCAGGGTTTTCCTATCCCTCCCTGCCCCTCTTACCCTCCCTGCCAGGCAAGATGCGATGACCCAGTGCCAGGGCTGCCTCACCTCTGCCTTTGAGCCCCTGGCTGGTGCCAGCTGGGCTGTGACACACTCCTCCACAGCCTGGCCCCAGGCAATTTAAGCACATACTGAACTCTTAGTGGCACTAACAGACTCCAGACCCCGTGTTTCTCTGAACGGGGGGCAGGGATGTGGATGTGCTGATTAGCGGAGGCCAGCTTGAGTCTGGTCCCGAGGTTCATGGATGGGAAGGGTTGGTGTGTAAATCTTCCTCTCACTGCAATCACTTTCCAGAGGGGCTGACTGTCACCTCGGAAAACAGAAGCACTATGTTCCTACAGCACAGAGAATCAGGCCTGGCTCCACCAGGGTGAATGACCAGCCCATCAAATCTCTTGCATATCTGACAGCCAGTTGTGATCACAGTCCAGAGGGTGCAAAGAGTGGCACAGCACAGCCCAAAGCAACACTGACCCATTCCTCAGGTGAGCCTGGCCAGGCAGTGGTTAGGTGATTGGCAAACAACAGTGCCTGCATTATTGCTAATGCTTTATTTAAATAATAAAGTGCAAGAACTGTGCATAATGGTAGTTAGGCAGGATTGCCACACTTACTGCCTGCTCTATGTTGTGTGTACTGGAATTGGTGTTGTTGATAATCTTATGCTGTGTGATAAAAGCAATGGGCTAATGTTTATGGTGGGGCTCTGCTTTTGAACAGCTGAACATGCTTGTCACCTCAGTGGAAGGAATTCAAAGATTCCAGAGGGGCTGTGAGGTTATCCCCAGGTGCTGGGGTAATTTGCACACCCATTTTACTGCCTCTGGGTCATTCAGAGACAGCTTTGATGTTAATAAAAAAGGAAAAGTATGCCATAAACCAAAAGAAAGGAAAAAAGGTAGATCTGGTCTGCAAGACTGGCTCTCTAAGAGCAGGCTGATGTAGCATATCAGTGGCTGGCACAAAACCAAAATTACATGTTCGTTTCTCCTCTCTAAGCACATCAGCTGGGGCAGAGAGCAGTGCTGGGGCCACATGTGAGACAGCAGCTCAGGCTGATAAAACACATTTAGGAGAGAGAATTTGGTGCATTTACAGCCCTGCTGTAACATACCGGAGGTTAATGAGCCCCTTCCCACCCCCCAGTTCTGGGTGGTGCTCTTCTCCCAGAACAGAAAAACTGGGGAGCAAACCCAGCAAACCTCTCCTGCTGCAGGTCCCTGTGCAGCAGCACGGATGGAAGTGGCAGCACAGGGCAGGCCATGGATGCTGCAGGGCTGTGACAGGCGTCCTGTGCCACGAACTGCATCCGTATTGCTGAGGAAATCTCTGCTGGATCTCTTCAGGGCCGTGCCCAGGTGGGCAGCTTACCCTGGACACGGGCATGGAGCTCCACCCCACACCTTTGGGAACAGACAGATTCAGTCTCTGCTGGCATACTGCTGGCCCCAGTGAGAGAGCATCAAATTGTTGCACGAGCAGGAAAGGACCTTAAGTGGGCTCACATCAAGACAAGGAACTGCAGCACAACTTCAACCATTTCCAGCAACCAGTCCAGCTCTGGGGTTGGGGCCAGGGTCACCTTGAGCATCCCCATTCTGTCCCAAAATATGTAGTGTCATCCCACAAACCATCTCACAAGAAGAAAAAAGGCCATTTGATAATAATCCTGAAACAGGTTTGAAAAGATTCAGTTCCCACAAGTAGCTGCTACAGCCTTACCTCTGAGCATCCTTCACCTGGCAGTGGTACCCTGCATGTCCCCAGGGTGGTGGAGCTAACCAGGGCCCTTGCATGGCCTCATGCCAGCTCTCAGAGCTTTTCTTCCATTTACCGTGACTCATCCCTGAAGTTATACAATATTTCACAGCAACTCTGTAAATAATTGTATCTGCAACAGGCTCAAATGACCCCTGCATGCAGACATTACTGCTTTCTCCTCCTGCAGCACTGCACAGCTGAACAAATGAATTTCCTTTCCTGGGCAAAAAGTCCCAGAAACAGGGTTTTAAAATGAGTGCCAGGTTTTATTTCTTTGGACACTAGTAATAAGTAGTTTCGGAGAGCACTGATCAACCATAAGCACATTTTACTTACAGCAAAAGACGAGCAAATCAAAGCTAGTAACATTTGGAGGGGAAATGTCTTTATAATAGCCCTGAGTTGATTATGTAGAAGAGCAGTTTCCAGGTGGTGAAGGTCCCTCACAACATCCCTTGGCTACTGCTCACTGCTGGGCAGCATCACAAGGGACATGTCCCACCTCCCTGCACTCATCCTGTTACAAAACCACGTTCCCAAGAGTCTCCAGACAAAGACCATCATTACTGGGAGCCCTTGAAATCCCTTTTACCTCCATGTCCTCCAAAACCCCAGGTTTATTTACCCAAACATAAAAGGCATGGCTTAATGGTGAAGTTTTGTGTTTTATTGTGGTTGGCACCAGAAAAGCATTTGCTCTGTGTTATCTCCATACACACATGCCATAGACAAGACTGTGGTAATATTGGCTTCTTGTGATCTTTGTTTCAAATGATTCTGAGATTTAAAAAAATACAGTCACAAACCACCTGAGTTGTTTAAACTCAACGACTTCCTTCTATTTCACCACTGTACCCAAAACCCCATAATAACAAAAATCATCCAAAGCTGTGCATTTGTCACTTGAAGTAGAACAAAACCACCCCAAAACAGTTACCAGTTTGCAACACAATAAAAGCTCTGGGCTTTATTTGATTTGTATTTTAACCACAATGAAAATACAAAGAGCTGGTGGCAATCAGTGTTGGTGATGGGATTTGTATGGGGTTTGAATACCAGTATCGTGGTCCTGTGGCCATCCCTACACTCTGCAGGCTGCACCAGCCCAGTGGGAGGGAGCCTGGTGCTGGAAGAAGGCACCACAAAGCACATCCCACCTGTTTTTCCCTGGACTCCACATCCTGGGAGTCCCACCACTGGCTGTCCCTGCGGTACCATACCCTGACACCCTGCCCACAGAATGCTTCAGGTGAGAATGGCCCGGCCCATCCCATCCCATCCCTGCCACCCCACATCACCTCTTGCCCTTGATAAAGATTCAAGTTTGACCAAGTCCTGTTGATTTAATCATTTTTTAATAAAGCCATCGTTACTGAGTACACCAAGATTGCCAGTTAAGCTCTCTATATGTCGCTGGAGGTAACAGCGCTGTGATCGACAGCGGAATGGAAAGAAAAAAAAAACGAAACCAAACCAAAAAACAAACCCCAACCGAAACGAGGTAGGTTAAAACCAGCAACACAGACCTTGTTATGCGACACCCCAACACCACAGGCGGCCATGCTTGCAGCTACTGAGAAAGAAAACCCCAGATACGCACCGAAAACGGAAATCAACTGAGCAGAGTTTATAAGGACACGATTCAACCTGAACTAAACACACACACACGGTTCGGCACAGATGTTGTCTTTCACTGTATGTTGGGTAATTCCTAGGGAGTGGAGGGGGTGGAAACGAGTAGATTCAGACCCTTGGCCGAAGAAACCACACATATATATATTTTTTTTAAGCTCTTTACAAGCCCAATCCAGCAACGTGGGGGACGGGCAGCTTGTTTCGTGGTCCCCATCCCTGTGCCGGCTGCTTCCGCACGCCAGCGCCCGGCTCCGGACTCAGGGGAAACGAGCGCCCACAACCTGCGCCGGCTTCGGCAGCGGGGTCCGGCACCCACGGCATCCCGGGAGCCGTCTGCGGCCACAAATCCCCCTCAGGGGCGAGCACGGGGCTCCTCCGACCGCTCCGCCGTTCTCTCCTCCTCCGATCCCCTGTCCCGGCGCCCGTGGCCAAGCCCCGGCGCCAGCGGGCACCTCCGGAGCAACAAGAAATGGCACCTCTGTCCCTATCAAGACACACCATTATGTGAAGATCCATATAGAAATATGGATTGACAGACTTGACAAAAATGGTAGCTGATTTTTATTAGTCTAAGGCTAGTAGTTTAGCCATTTAAAATCCATTTCCCAAAAGAGGGGAAAAAAACCTAGTATTTTTTCTCTTCTTTAAAAATCCGTTAAGCCGTTGCTGCCAAAAGCAACACGTAAATGTTGGTGAAGGCAAAAGATTGCTAAAATTACCCAGCTATATGGTTATGGCCTTCATCACAAAGATAAAAGGTACATTTATTGTGCTGTCTCTCACCAGATTTAATTGGTAACTTTACAACATACTATATATTTGATGCTAGCAGGCAGACAGAATTAAAAACAGACTTTTTGACACTGTTTCTTTCCCCGTTCTTACAAAGTAGGGGACAAAGAAAAAGTAAAACTAAAAAATAAAATAAAATAAAATAAAGGAAAACTCATAACCCACTATAACACAGCGTAATCAGGAGACCTCGGGGAGTCCAAGCGTGAAAGTCCATCCCTGGCTGCAGTCCCTGCCCCGGGGCTGGCGGCGCCGGGGGAGCGTGGGGAGGGGGCTCCTCGGCGCTCTCCGCACCTGCCTCTACAGTGTTAGTCCACGTTTAATGTCCTTTAAATTAGAAATAATGCCATGGTGGTGAGTGCCAAGTGCTCCTCTGTTACCAGTTCATCATGGAGTTTCTGTTGAGGGTCATGAAAAACACTTGGCTGCTTCCTCCGGATCTCACCGATGCAAAAAATACCTGTTCAGAAGGAAAAAACCCTTATTAATACTCAGGGGGTGGAGCTAACCCATGCCAGACTGGGATTAAATTGACCCACTCGTTAGTAAATGCAGTAATTAAACATCTTTCTCCCTCACTACCAAAAAGAGTTTGGAATGCCTTAAAAATACCAGGTTTATCACATTTTACTTCATTTATTATGAAGTACTAACAAAAAACTGCTGTCAGTGGTCTGGATCTTGCTAAACATTCACCATGTGGGTCAGTATCTGCCTCAGTCTGAAATGGCTTTTCTTGGAAAAGTTAATCCTCATATTTCAGCTATTCCTGCAAGTAAAGCCCAGAAAAACAACTTCCCTTCAACACATGCTCAAAGCACAGAAATGTATCAGGACTCTGTACGAAGAACAGGGAGTTTGGTGCTTCCAGCAGGATCCACCAGCGTTTGATCCCAATGCGAATCTTAATACATAAGTTATAATCTGCAAATATTGAAGAGAACAGTCTGAAGCCTCTGTCCTTATTAAAACGAAAAATTGCTCCATCTTACCAGTTTAACCAGCTCTCCAGAAAGAGAAACATCTGGGTTTAGTATTTCAAACCCATCAGTGATCAGCTAGTTCCAGTATTTTAGAAAGATCAAGGTGTTTTTTTTCCAGCTGTGTTAGAATTAGATTACACTTAAACTAAACTTAAATTCAGCTTCTTGGGCAGCTTCCCATGACATACTCAACTGCAAAGTTAGGATACATTTTCCTGCAGAGCTTCAGCCTAACTCCATGCCCCAGGTAGGGCAGTGCTTGGCTAATGAGCAGCTGTTCACTAAAGTGATCATGGCCTCAAAGCTCATTTACTGCACATTATTAAACCCTGCACTGGGGACACAGCAACAGGTTTCTTCACTGGTTTTGTGATTGTGTTCATTATAAAAGATCTCCCTCCTGCTTGGTCCTGACTTATCTTAGTGAAACCTTGTGAGAGGAGGGAACACCACCAGCAGAAACAGACCTCGGCATTTAACCATCTTTTCCATGCAAATACGCCTTTTCCTCCAGCAATTTCTCCTCACTCCCTGCCCCCCTTCCAACACCTGTGGCAGGGGTCATCTACATGACAGCCATGCAACTCTGGTGACCCTCCAGAGCAGTATTTATCACTGCTGTCCACAGAAACAGACAAGGCTGTAGAGGAAAATAATTTAGGATGCATCAAAATGCATCTAAAGATGCATGAAAATGTTTCTGCACCAGAGCTCGAATCAGGGTCACTTACACACCCTTGCTGCTACTCAACTTTTAGAGTTCACTTGGAATCCTCAATTTAATATTCAGATGAAAGAATTGGGAGAAAGTCAAGCCAAGCCAATGCAGATCTCAGCTAGACATGGAAGAGATCTTGCAGGCTGAGGTCTCCATCCACTGGAGAAAATTAACTGGGAATAAGCTTATGGGCACTTCTTATTAAACAGGACCTTCAGATTAATTATTAACCTCAAGACAAACCAGGCATAAGGTCTAAAAGCACCTTGTAGCTGGCAGCACAGATACAAGCTTTGAAGTGGACTTACCTTATCGTTTCTTTCACATAGAAACTTTAACCTTTGAGCTCGCTTGTGCATAAATACTCCATCCAAATGTCCTGTCTCCACTGACCGGATTTCAATAGCTTTCTCTCCCCAGCCCATTATTTGATTGGAATGAATGTAGGCTGTCAAAAGGAAGCGTTTGGCAGGTGTTACAACTTGTGTTGAGTTAAATATTATGCAACGGGCAGAAAAGCTCTCATCAGCTGTTACTCAAAGCCTAAGCAGATCAATGGCAGAGCTCTGATGGCCCCATGTGTGCCTGCAGGGAGAGCAGCCTTTTCAGAGCACTCTTCATCCAGAAATTGCTGAGCAATTTAAACAGAAGCAGCACCACTTCTTCCGATTTCGGAAGGTGAGGAGCTGGGCAGTGTTTTGCCTCCATGGGTTGTGGAACTGAGCAACAGCAGAGCTGGAAGAGCAATGCAAGGGCTCCCAGCTCCACACCCAGCCCCCCTCCACTCAACACAGTATCCCACCAATGCAACAGCTTGCACTATCTTACATTTATCTTATACTCAGAAAGTTCCAATCTTCAAGAAATCACTTGCTTTTATTATGGAGGACCAAACTGCAGAAATTTAGCAATTGCATCTCATAGCTGGCTGACGGAAATCCCCTTTGATAAAAGCCCAAATGACTCCATCTGAGCATTCTTGACTCCTCATCTTACTTGTGGCTTGTATTTTAAGCAGGTGAAGAGGAAGGGTTGACCTACCCACGGAAGTAGGCATTTCTCCCCACTGGAGCACCACGTCTTTAGTTATCCGCCCGTAGGTGTTCACATAGACGCCCTCATCCTCATAGCACACCAGCATCTCCATCCCGTCCGTCTTGGGCAGGATGACAATGGCGTGAGGAGTAATATTGCCCTGAATCTGCAGGTGAAACAGACCCTGAGAGTCAGAATTACACTGAACGGAGAAAGGGGAAGGGGGAAGAGAGCAGAGCATTGGGGGAAAAAAAAGCCCAAACCAACTAGAGAACAAAGCCCTCCCTGCATTCCCCACACAGGCACTGGCTTCCAGAGATAAGCCTGAAGGGGAATAAACTGTCATGTTTACCCTACCATCAAAACTGTCTGACACAGCAAGGATAAACAGGTTCAGCAATTACAGACAGATCACAACATATACGCCCCCAAGACTGATGGCTGACACTTGGCTGGAACACAAGTAAGTGACTGAGCTGATGAATCCATCACCAGTTCAAATCAAGGTAAATAAATTCAGAATTGTACAGGCAGTCCGAGGGAGGAAATATCCCATTTTTTAGCAATCATCCTCTAGCTCCAAGGGCAGCTACACTGACTTTCCACCCACGTCTACCTCTCCATAGCTAAGACAACACAAAACCATCCCAAACTGCCCCAGTATTTCTCCCCCTGCTCTTGCAGTTCTCACAAGGAGACTGCTGCTTGGATTAGATTCAACAAGTCCTGGGTTTGTTTAGTGACACAGTTTCCCCTAGACCAGTTTATCCTGGGCCAACAACGTGGATGGAGCTTAAACGACCCAACAAGAAAATCCTACAGAGGATACACTGCTTCATGCAGTAATGCAGTGCACAGACAGATTCTCCTTTCTGTGGGACATGGCAACCTTGAACTTTACTGCTCCTGCACGAGGACAGAAGCAGCCTGTGCAAATGATGAACATGAAGTATGTGACAGCTCCGAGTCCTCAGTAAGTGAGCACAGCACTAGGGAATGTCACACCCACCACTGGTCCCCCCTTCTGAGCCCCCAGGAGCCTGTCCAAACCTCGCTGGTGCCCCGTGTTCCTCAGGCAGCAGCACTGCCCGTGTACTCACATGAGATGGTATATAGATATCATAGGAGTTCCCAGAATCTACATCAATCACATGGAAACCAGTGTGGGATCCAAAGATAACCTTCAGCCTCTGACCCTCTTCTACAGTGAGATCCACAAGCAACGGCTTGTGCTGGAGATCTGCAAAAGACTTTTATAATCCCTTCCATGAGCATCACAGAAAACCAACAAATCCCCACTGCAGCAGCGTGATATGGTTTTGAAATCATATTTGTTTGACTGTGTTTCCTACTAAATATGTGGTTATTTATACTCCTGCCTCTCTGTTCCCCTGTCAGATGCCTCAGAGGGTATCCAGCCATCCCAGCAGATCAGTGCCCACCCTTGCCAAGCACAGCTCTCCCTCACAGGAGCCCGAGGCCAGCACGAGGATTTGGTCTCTAAAGGCAGGAGACAGCTCCGTTTTACAGGAGCGTGTGTTCAGTCTCTCTCCGCAGAGATCCGTGACCACCCACCTCCTCTCTTGGCAGGGATCACCGCTCTGGTTTGGGCAGCTGAAATGAGTCAGGTTAGCAAAGACCTGCTTTTCCCTGCTCCATCTAACCTGCTGCACCAAGGCTGGGACCAAACCCGGCCATGGACCAATGTCCCCATGGCTTAGGTGCTCAGCAGGACAGTGAAACACCCGTGGGGAGGGGAAAGGGCTCCTGGAACTCTGTGCAAGGACCACTCTTGATTCCTCACAGGGAAAACCAGCAGGTGGCATTTCCCTCTCTCCCAACAGATCCCTGCCCACAAGGCAAGGCAAGGATGTCCATCCCCCCAGGCTGCAGGAGCAGCACCAGGAGCACCAACCAACACCCTCAGAGCCCATGGAAGTTGGATCCCAGGCCATTTTGATGCTGCTGAGCTCTCCATGTCACTGAGCCCATTTATTCTGGCTTTTGTTCAGAAAAAGCAAACGTGACCTAATACTGCATAAGTCCATTTGTGTTGGAAAGATGTAAAATGAGATTACTCAGCATGAACATCTCCACAAGGCATTGCCCCTTGTGACTTGTCTCTGCACAGAGCTTGGGATGAAAAGTGCTCTAAAGGACCAAGTACAAAATACCCACTGGCAGGCTGGAGAGGAGGGTCTCCCTGAGGAAACCAAGGTAGGTGAAAAGGGAGAAAAAAAGAGAGAGAAAGAGTGGGTCACTCTCCCAAACTTTCTGTCTTGAAACAGAATCCACATTGCAGAAGGGTAGAGGACCTTTCAAAATGAAAACAGAAAATCATGCCTGCCTATTTTTGTACTGTATATTAAAAACTAGTCAGAGGGGAAAAAACCAAACACAAAAACCTCATAAAAAACACCCACCAAAATCCCCAGATCAATTTTACTCATATGCATTTGATCAGCTTTTCTGCAAATTCCTCAAGTAAAGCCTGCTAGCATAAACTAATAATAACAGTTCATTGTTGGCTGTAAGCAGAACGTATCCAGTCTCTTCAGCCAGCAAGGATCCTGTCTCCCATGCCTGCCAGGCATCCTGAGGAGCTCAGCTACACAAGCAAGATGCTTTTCTGCTCTGCAGAGTACAGAAATCTCACGTATTTACAATTACAGAGCGCAAAAAACAAACGTACCTTAAATGCCATAAACTTGTGATATGGTTTAGGAGCCCAAGCGTAGATCTCTACAGCGTTCTTTAAGGCAATCACCAAGAACTTGATTCTTTCATATTTCACTAAAATAAAAATAAACCCAATTTTAAAAACATTCACTCTCTTTCCAACAGATCTCCAGGAACAGCTTCTCAGGCCATCCCTCTGTTGATTCTCATTACACAGAGTCCACCTAATACATAAAGATGAATTCCAAATTTACTTGTGGCTATGGTCTACCCATACTTTTAGTATCAATTGTCAGGTCAGACCTAAGACTAGAGAACAAAACCACATCTCTTCAGACATTTACTTCCACTCACCGACTTTGTAGTGGATGCATCCCTCCAGGTCCCCAACTGTGATCCAGCCCTGCTTCTTCTCCACCTCAGGGTCATTGTGTAAAATCCTATTTCTCAGCCAGGACAGGTAGTACACACGGAGCTTGTTCTTCTTTCCTGTTGGCAAAGGAAATGTCCCTGTCAGAGCAGAGCATGTTTGCATGGGCCATCTTGAGGTTTCAGTGCTTATTTTCAGTCACAAGGTGATAGAATTCAAGTCCATTCCATGACAAAAGTCACATAAACAGTACTGGAAAATAGTAATTTAGTAGTTGTGTTGGGTTTTCCCTTGGGAAGAAATAGCAAAGCCCAGACCTGTGTCTTGCAGGCTGCAGGCAGACGCTGGAAAAGCCAGGCTTTTGCTTCCCACAGGCTGGAATATTTCCTATATTTTCCTATAAATCAGTGTTCACAGAGGGACAGTGGGGCTCACTGGGGCAGTAACCCCAACGCTCCTACAGCTCAAAGCTTATCCAACCACTCATCTACCTGGTTTCTTCCCTTTCCTCTCCTTCATACAACATTAATTCCACCCTGGGGGTGCGACAGGAGCTCCTTGGCCTGCGACAGGCACTGCTGTTTGCCAGCAAGCCTGGTGCTGGGCTCTGCAATGCCGAGGGGCTGCCAAATTTCTGCACGGCTGCCTGCTCTTGGATGGCTGTGACATGGCTGCAAAACCCCTGTGGCTGCAGAGCCCCCGTCACAGGGACAGGACACAGCCCACTCTGAGCTGGGTGGGATGGGACCCAAATGATAAACCCTGTCTGCTCACAGGTTTCCACAAGTCCCCGGGACTCATTCTCAGCATCATCTTGGGGTTTAGAGCTCCCCCCACTCATTTTCCAGCTGTACTAAACCCCTTATCCCTACAGCTGTATCCCAAAACCCCAGGGGAGCTGTAGATCAAGGTAAATAAATGATGGAGCAGTGAGTTTGGAGCTCTGTCTGAACAGAGGGAGCAGGAATTCGCAGGTGAATGCAGAGCAAGGCCAGGATGTGTTACCAATGTGAAAGTAAACAGAAGGATGATACCAAGCAATTTCCTAATGAGCACTTCTCTTGCTGCCCCCCTTGAGCTTTGTGGGACAGGTATCAGCAGAAGGCTCTGCCCTGGCTCTGTCACCTGTGTGCTCCTCAGGGCTGCTCTGCAGGAGGATGCTGGGTGCTCTCCTGGGAGATTGGACTACAGAGGTTTTGCTTTTTTGTCAGAAATCACCCCATGAGCCTGACATGAGCACTCTGGAGCTCCCAGTTAAACATGGGGACAGTGAAAAGCCTGTGGCCCTCATGATGCTTGGGACAGCCCGAGCACAGCCGTGGTCTGAACTGGAAATCTGAAGCCATGGATGATGGCTCCCTCAGCCAGAGCCAAACAGACCCAAAAGCAGAGCTCTCTGCCCCCTCAAGCTGTGACTACCTGCCTTGCCTGTATCCTGCACCTCCCCTTCCCTGCTAAAGGAGGCTGGAGATGAAGTGCAGTCAGCAGGTGAAGAGAACAAACTCTCCTGAAGGCAGATTTAACTCATTTGATTCCAGAATAAACCATCTCCATCTCCCCTGGGAGCTTCCCTCTGACACCAGTGAGCAGGTTTTGTCTGAGCTGGAACCACTCGGGGCTTGCGGCCGAGCAGGTGAATGAGGGGGTGAAAGCACGAGAGGAGCACCTGATATTGTCACGAGGACGTTGAGGCCCTCGAGGACGTCCATCTGCTGGAATCGCCGCCTGTTGATGAGGTTGTAGACCTTGCCTTGCCCGCTTCGATCCAGCAGCATCAGGCCGTTCTCCGTGCCCACCAGCAGGTTCACACCTGGAGAGGAGAGGGCCATGGGCGCCGGGAGCCACGGCTGCTCCCGACGACAACGCCCCGAGCTCGTCTCTGCCGCCACCAAGGGCGCGGCCAACCCAGCCAAGGCTGGGACCTGCCCATGGACAGGAAGGGTCAGTCCTAGAGCGCAGGGGCGCGTGAGCCTCGGGGGATGGAGAAGGGGCCAAGCGGAGGCAGAGGCTCGGTGCTGCAGTGACACGTTCCCGTCCCAGCACCGCGGGCTCCCGGGAGCCGCGCCGAGGGCAGGGCGTGCCCGGGGCTTACCCCACAAAGCAGCACAGAGAATCTCCGAGTTGAAGCGCTTCTTGTACTTCCGGATCTCCGGGGTGTCGCTGTGGGGGCGGATGTTGGTGGGGTTCACGTTCACCACCGAGATCTTCCGCGCCTCGTTCAGCTTGGCCTGCTCCTGCCTGAGCAGCTCGCTGGTGAACAGGGCTGGCGAGGAAACACAAGAGGACGGGGAGGGGTGATGGCTTAACTGTCTTGTCACCTCTTTTTTTGGGACAGAATGACAATACTTGGGTTATTTCTCGATGGGGGAGTCATCACTGTTACAAGACATTCGTTTGTCCAAGCAGACAGGAGGGTGGATTTCTGCTGGTCCCTGTTTCCTCCCAGACCTTTCTGGTGGCATTTTGCTGGTGGGGGAGAAGAAGTTGGATGGCAGCTGGAGAGGGCAAGGATACAGACAGGAGCTATGTTTGGACAAGGGAGTCAGTGAAATATGAGAGAGGTTCACAGGGGTTATTCAGGCTCCCTGACCCGCTTTCCACAAGGCCCTCCCATCTCACACTGGCCATATTGCCTCCTACCAGTAGCAGATGACTCTTCATCCTCATCTTCATCTTCATCAGTAGGCGAGGTCTGATACACTCTGGTGTCCACAAAGGGGGTGAAAGAGGCTTTGGTGCTACTTCCCATACCATACTGGAAAAAAACCCAGCAAAGAGAGAGCTCAGAGCACAGAAGTAACAGTAAGTTTGTGCATCTGTGTACATGTAAGACTTTTTAATTAGCAAACAGTGCCTGCCTCTGCGGTGCCCTTTTTGAGCCCTCTATGAACATCTGCTCCTCCTCCCCATAACTAATCAGAAACAAACATTAAATTGGATTTCTGAGCGTCTGTGAGCAACAGAAAATGGGAGGAGCAGGGCCTGGCTCTGCTCTCCTCACAGGCAGAAGCACAGCCATGAGGACAGTCAGCAGAGAAGCCACAGGGCCAGAGGCAAAAGCCAATGCAGGTAAAAACCAGTTGAGAGTAACCGAATCATTTAGACTGGAGCAGACCTTTAAGACCATCAATCCACCTGTTTACTTGTCTGCGTGTCACACACGTGCCTTAAAACCTCTCTGGGACATCAGGCAGGCGAGGGTTTGCTTTTCCCACTTTCCAGTTGCAGCTGAGGTTGGCAGGATGGTGCTGGGAGCCCCTGTGAAGCCCTGGCCTGGGGCAGCTGGCACAGTTTAAATTGTCCCCAGCATTTCAAGTGGGACTGCAGAAAGGGGCATTTCTAAGTTAACAAAACTTAACCTGAGGGTATCGCAGGGAATGTCAGAGCCAATACTTGGCTGAGGGAATCTGGGGTGAACAAACTGCAGTGTCACATTGCTTTCTTTTTAAAACCATTGCTTTAAGGCAAAAAACGAGGCTAAGACCTCCTGCCAAGCAAAAGGAAATCCTTGCCTTTGGAGTCAAAGTGATGTGAATTCCCCCTTTTTTGAGCAGCTTATCCTTCCCACTCCAGCATTTACCCAGGACACACTTTATGGATGAGCTCAGCTTAGAGCTGCAACAGCAGCAAAACCAGCTCACTCTGCAGCAGCACTACAGCTCAAGTTTTTCTTCTCTGGGACACTGTCCTTCTTCTGAAATAAATCTTCCTCAGCTTTCATCTGGTCACCAACCCCCAGGCTGCTCCCCATGCCCACTGCCACAGTCCCTCTCCATGTGACAGCTGCCATGGGGACAAGTCCCCCATGCCATGGGGAGACGTGCCATGGGGAACACCACCACCGCAGCACATCCCCACTGAAACCAGGCTGGGCCTGTGCCTGTCCTCCAGTGGGCTGCAAAAGGATTCAGGGGCACAAAAAACCAGGTGTAGGAGCAGCTTCGTGGCTCGTGACTTTTCCAAGCGTTTTGGGGCTGGCATCCATGGGTGAGCCAGCATCCATTCCAAAATCATGCTGCACATCCTGCTTCCCTCCCAAGCCTATTCCCTGGCAGCCTGGCTGTTTCCATAGAAACAGGATGGATTTCTAAACGGAACATGGTAACTGAGGCCCACGGAAGGAGTTAACAGCCTGCGGCAGGGAGGGCTGCGGGCACGGATAGCACTACTTTGTGCTTCTCTCCTATCCGAGAAACACACAGATCTTTTCCCTGTGCTGGATGTCTTTTTCATACAACAACAGCAATTTAAGGAAGAGAAGATTTATTCAGTAATTGCAGGGATTTCCAGCTGAGAGCCAGGTGCTTTCCAGCAAATGAATTATGAAGAAACCCCTCATCCCAGTGCACCGAGCGTTCTTCCTTGCTCACATTCAGTTCTTCTCCTCAGAAGCTGACACTTTAATAGCTTCCAAGTCTGATATTTAAATATTAAGACTTCATCTTCCTCGAGGTCCTATTCAACAGCCTCTAAACCTGTGTGGTGGCTTACAAAGAGCATCAAGCTGCAGGCTGGGGTCGTGCTCGAATGAGTCACCTGGAAGCCCGTGAACAAAATCCCTAAGTTTCCACTCACACCCACTCCCTGCTCAGTCAACTCTAAAAATACAGTTTTAGAAATGGAAAAGATCTCTTTGGTTGATATTCTATAAATGAATAAATCTAAACCCAATCCCAGGCTGCATTTCAGCAGCCCCAGGATGACTGTGGAAGGTGTTACTTTCAGGATCGACTCCCTCATTGCTGCTTTTAATGCCAATGAGGAAACGGATAAAAACTTGAGGTCAAGTCAGGCACCATCTGTTCTTACATTTTATCAATGCCCAATTCCAAGAAATTTTTATTTTTATACTGCTAGTAAAAGTACATCATAAAGTGAGAACATAATTTCTATGAAAGAACATAGGATGACAGAACTTTTGAAGTACAATCCACAAAATGAAACAAAAACATCAAATACAATAGCTTAATTAGCACCAAATGGGTTGATTTCTCATGGGAAAAGAGAACTGTGTCTGGTTCCCACAGCTAGGGATGGTGAGCAGGACACATCAGCTCCCTTGGTTTATTTGTCACATCTTGTACTGTCTAAGACTTTTTACACTTTATACGGTTTTAATGTTCAATCATGTCCCTGTAAAACACCTACCAGAGAGAAACATTTTGCCATGCCAGGAAACACATGATTTTAAAAGAGTGCAGGTTTTTTCTGCTCTGAAGAACAATCTGGAATTTTGTTGGCTTTGGTTTTTGGTAACCTTTTCAGTCATGATAATTATCAGAGGTTGCACAGATGGAAGCTGGGCCCAGTTGAAGCTAACAGCATCACTGGCTCTCAGCACTTCCTTTTATATCCAAGTGTCAAACAAAAATGGGGCTTTCTCATCAGCTGGCAGCACTTGTGTCACACCACCAGAACTCCAGCTGGTGGGCTTGAAAGACCTAATAAATCTTTCTCCCATCAGCCACAGATCCCTACAGCAGTAACCCATCCGATTCCCTCGTATTTCCACTACACTCACCCACGTGGACCAGACACGGAGAGAGGGAAGAGCCAAGAAAGCCAGGGAGGAAAGCAGGAGAGCCCCGTCGAGGGGCAGAGATGTTAATACTCGATTTAAAAGCGATGCAAAGGAGAAAGAGGAGCCCCCCACCACCTACTTCAGGCACCGAGTCCATGTCCTGCGCATGCGTGGAGACTCGCCCCAGGGCCTCGGTCGGCGTGCCCGCCGGCGAGTGGCTTTGCTGCACCAGGTCAGGCAGATTGATGTGACCTGCAAAGCCATTGCTGGCTGCGTGGCCAGAACGCTTTTTTTCACCAGAGGTCTGCAGAGACACAAGGCATGAGGAAGAAAGAGAAGGGGGGGGAGAGGGAAGAGAAAAAGAAGAGAAAAAAAAAACCAAACAAAACTAAGTCGTCAGCAGTCCCCCGGTTCCCAGAGCAAGCGCAGGAGAAGGACCCTCTCTGTTCCATCCCCATGCAGTCTGGCAAGCAGCAGACCAACCCCCCACTCCAGGAGAATTAAAGACAGGATTAATGACAAAGTCAATACAGAGTAATGAGCCACGAAAACAGCGAGAGAAGCCTGATCACTGTTGTATGGAGACAAGGAATCTAGGGCAGATTCTGCGCTTGCCCCCATGGGTGCAAACCCCATGGCCAGCTCTCCTCCCACATGGCCACCGGTGACAGTAGAATCTGAGCCCTCCATCAGCGTTAGCCTGGACAGCTTTGCACAGCTATGGCAAAGAGCAGCCTGACTGCAAGTGCCAGCACAGCCCTGTCCCATGTTTCTGTGACCCAAACCAGCAGTGAACAGCAGCAGCAGCGGCGCAGGAGTGGCAGAACCACTGGCAGCTCGCCCTGCACACGAGGTTCCTTGGGTTTCCCTGGGGTTCCCCTTCCTCTTCATCCCCTCCCTGTGCAGGGCAGGTACTGGGAAGTTTCTCCCTTCCTTATCTTGCCGTTTTGATGGATCTCACCTATCTGGAGCACATCAATGAGATTGTTACAGAGATTTATCCATTTACTGGGATTAGTGGAAACTCCAACTGGGCTCACCAAGCCCCTGACTAGTCCTGATGACATTTATCTTTTGATTGCTCATTACCATCACCTTCAACCTTGCCATCCCACCAAAGAGTGAAAAGCCCTTTGCCCAAAGCCCACTGACCTCAGTGAGACCATCCTCTGATGGCTATGGTGGCAAGGAGGGGAAAAACAGTAAATACCCAGCACAAGGCTGCAGTTTGGATTTCTTATCACGCTTTCTCCTCCCACTGGGGTTTTCCAGCTGCTTGTCTTGCCCATGGCTTTTAAACCCTTCTGCAGCCCATTTCTCATCCAGCCTCGCTGGCACAGCACGGGTTTTACTGTTGTGATGCTGAACACAAGCTCATTTCAGGAACAGCTGCCTGTTACACAGGGCCTTGTTCTCCCACTCACCCACATCACCCTCCCTGATTTAGGGGTGTGCAGAGCCGTGGGACCCCTGCTCTGAACAGCTCCAGCCCAGAGAGAGAAGAGGTGGACTGTATTACTACCCCCTCCAAAACTGATGGGGAAAGGCAGCAAACATGCTGTGACTTCTTTTGCTAACTCCTTCCTCTCCTTCAAAGTAGCATTCATCTTTTTCCTTCATATATGAATATTTTAGATAAATGGAATTAAGAACTAAAATGCTGCTCAAGTCTCATTTGCATTTGACCTAAACATCCCTCTTTTATGATTGCTGACTCCCAGCTCCCCTCCCTCCTTCTCCTCTCCCATCCACCTCCCTTATGTGCTGGTGGGACAGTGACTCCCCTGTTCCCTAACTGCATACCTACAAGGACCTGCTGCCCTCTCACCAGGAGTCCAGCTGTTCCTCTGCATTTCCAGCAGCATCACCAGAACATTCCAGCTACTGGGAAACCGAGAAACACCGAGGGAGATCTTCCCCAGCCACTGAAGGTGCCTCCGCTGCCTCACTCCTGCAGTACCATCCCTCAGCATTGCTCCCACCACAGCCTCACCTCTAAAGCACTGGAGCTGGGGATGAGGGCTCACATCCATCTGGGATGCCCAGTGCCGCCCACAGCGGGCTCTCAGCAGGACCAGCCTCTGCTACAAGCCCCCAGATGCTCAACAAACACTGCAGGGCTCTAACAGTCACACGGTGGCAAAGGCTGGGAAGAAGAGGGGAAACTTTGGGCCAGTTCCAAGTGAACTAACTAAACGCTGTAAACTGAAGATAACTCCTGCTGCCTGGAGCAATGGCGGGGTTACAGCACAGCCATTTGCAGGAGCCTCCTCCTCGCCCTGCCATTCACTGCTGTTTGTAGTTCTGAGAAACATTTGCACTTGTCCCATTTGCTTCCAGTGTAAATTGCATTAACGAGAGCGCTAACGAGCACAATTTACTCCATCATTTTGTGTTCCGGACACACAGCACTGTTAGTTTTTGTGCTTACATGGGCAAAACCTCCTGAAGATGCTCCATGGAAGTGTTTGTTTTACAACTTACCTCCCTCACCATTAAAGTCCCTTCCCTTGAAATATTGCTAAACGTATCTGCGTGGGAAGTCTCTAGCCCGTGGGTTGTCACCATTCCCAGGTTGTACGGCTCGTTGCTTCCAGGAATTCCTGTTGGTCTGGGGACAGAATGGAAAAGCATTAATGATGAATATTTCTTTTGCTAAACTAGATGAAAAATCCTCTAGTACAGTATTGTTTCAATAAGGGCAAGGCTGTGTATCTCACAGGAAAAAAAGTTAGAAAAATTTATCCACTTAGATGTATGGGGAAATGATTGATGCTGCCAGAAAAACAGGACCAGGGTCATGTTGATAAACTACAGATAGAGCACACAGGCCAAAGAGAGGGACCATTCTCTTTCTCATCCCAAGGTGTACTGAGAGGAGTACTGATGAACAGGTAACAAAGAGTGGCACTCCTGCTCTACTTTATGTCATTTTTCTCTACTTAAAAAAAGCTACAGAAACCCAAAATTTACTCCCTTTATTCCCCATCTCAACTCCTGAGAAGGGAACACCAGAGCACCTGATGGCAAATAACAAGGGAGGGGATGGGGTTTGGAGAAGGTGTGGGCAGGAGGACAAGCTGTGTCCTGTAGCTTTCTGCTGTTTTCCAGGTGAAAATGCAGTCCTAACCTGTGGTTTCACCTTGAAAATTCCATGCTCCTATCTCAAGAAGGAGGCTGGAATTTATTAAATTTTAGAACTGCCTGAGATTGGATGTCACAGGTGCTGAGCAGCCCCCATTACTTTACTATTACATTCTTGGCAGCCTGGCTGCTTAAATATAACTTGAACAAACCCACAAGCACCCCTGGATGATCAGACCTGATACTTTGCATTTAAAAGCCACACAGACCACTCGCTTCCATCAGTGTGAGGCAATGCACTCTGTAACTCCCGTGCACACCAACAAGCCCGGAGGCTTGTGAGCAAGCCTGGTCGGTGAAAAGCCAAAACAAGCCTGCACTGATCATGGGGTTGCTGGTCCGAGGTGAGATCTGAGCCCTGGGGACCCCAAGGTGGGACTGGCTCCTTGCCTGCATCATATCAAACCTACAACTGGACAAGCATCACAAAGGCACTCCAGACAACAGCATGCCATATTCCCACAGCACCTTCCATGTGAGGAGCTCACACCTCCCTGCCATTAGCCTTTCACCAAAGGATGAGAAAATAGCACAGCTATTCCAGTTTTAAAATAAGAAAGCAGGGCCAGAGGAGGTTATGTTAATTTTGAGATCATAGAGCCAGTGAATGAATGGCTGTGGTAGCCCTGAGGTCCCAAATTTTATCAGTGCAGTTCCCACGTCATCCTGCAAGAATTCCCTGGCCACGGGCAAGAGTTGGCTTGCACAGCTCAAGGAGAGGAAGCTGAAGGGAGTAATCGGTCTTCAGATGGAGAAATGATATCTCCAGAGGTGGACGGAATAAGCAATCCCTCCTATCCACTGGGACACAGAGCAAGGGATAGGTTTATCCTGCAGCAGGAGAGACCAGGATAGAGCTGGAATGAAGAGCAGCCAAGTGTTCAGGGAGGATACCCAGGGAAGTTTAAACATGGGTTACAGAGAGATCACTCAGAAGGTGCAGCAGGAGGTGAGATGATCTCTCTTGGCCCCGCTTTCCAATGACAAACACTGAACACAGAAAAATAAATCTCTGACAAAAAAACCACCAAAGTACATCGAGACTGAACTCGAGCTAAGGTCCCTTTTGTGAAATAAGGGTGTAACTCAGAGCATTTGCTTTCTTTTTCCCCAGACATGGGCCAGTGCAGCTCTGCCTGCAGACACCCCTGCATCTCCACCCTCTGTCTCTGGGACATGACAGAGACAGGACATTATGGGACATGTGGCATTGGGCTGGCAGGGGCTGGGGGCATCCAGCTCACTGCTGTGCCTGTCATCCCCCACATGTGGCTGTAAGGCATCCAGGGAGACATTTATCCACTGGGAAGTGCAGTGTCAAACCCAAGGTGTCTGAAGAAGGATGTCAGCACAGATTAACCACTCCTGATTAAACTCCTCTTCCAGGAGCAGCTTGAGGCCCCTTCTCGCACGCCTGACTGCCCACCCGACTGCTGCACACTCAGAGCCATCCCTCTGCCTCCTGACTCGCTCCAACCAATTCCAAGAGCTCTGTTTTAATTCTTCTGCTGGAAGGAAGCTCCAACCCAGGAGCTTGGCGCTCTGAATAACATGGACCCAAGGAGGCATGGTCTCCCTGACACTTAGAGGGCTTCTGTGCTGCTCCATACCTCATCACCATGAATCAGAGAATCAAGGAATTGTTTAGGTTGGAAAAGACCTCTAAATTCCTTGAGTCCAACCATTCACCCAGCACCATCATGCTGACTGCTAAACCATATTCCTGAAGCCAGGTATGCCTATATCGACTATGACTCATTTAGCAGGAAAAATGGAAATTAACTGATTAAAATGATCTCCTGAAACCTTCTCACAGCTCCTCTGCAAATTCAAAGGGGCAGAATTCAGATCCTGCTGCTAGGCAGAGACCTCCAGAAATGCCCGTGCAAAGCACTGGGTAGGAAGCCTGAGCAGGGATGCTCCAGGAACTCTCTCTGCATGGCAACAGCTCCCTGTGAGTGTTGGAGCTGTGCTGCCCTGATCTGGAGAGACTCAAAAGCACAAGTGTCCCGTGGGACAAAACAGTCTGCTGACCTCTTCATTTCACCACTTCAACCCACCAACACTGACTGAGCCAAGGGCAGAAATCCAAGACAAAGATTCAGGATTATTACAATCCTGGCTCTACCAGTGGGCACTGGGCAGGCCACCAAGTACTGACACTTTAGCATGGCTTAATTTGGGGCAAGACCAGGCTCAAGAGCAGGCAGAGCTTTAACACACCCATCCCATGGGCAGGACCCATGGTGTGGATGAGGTCAGCTGTGCCCACTCTGGCCAAAAACCTGCCTGGCTCATCAGCAGGGACAGCTCCATCAGCTTTGAGCCAACGTTCACTGAATATGCAGCAGAAATAGCTCAGTTTCACCCATTAATTATCTCTAGTTTGGAACAGGAAAAACACTCATGTGAGTACATCATCCCTTGCAACCATGACACTGTCCCCAGTGCCAGCCACCAAACATGGACAAATCCTTTATCACAGCCACTGCTCCTTCAGGCCAAGACACACCAGAGTTTCACCTCCAGGCCAAGACACATCGGGGTTTCACCTCCAGAAAAACACACCCCGGGGGTTCATGGTTCGTCCCCCCAAAAGAAAGCGTTCCTCACATGAGCCGTGGGATGTCACTGACGGGCACGGTCCCATCATGTGTCTCGTTCTCCCCGTCCTCCTCCTCCTCCTCGCTGCTCTCCGACTCCTCGCTGGAGGAGGAATAGTCCGTCACCTTCTTCAGGGGCCGATTGGTTTCTTCGATGCGCAGCTCCCTCAACTCTTTGGCTAAAGCCGTCAGATCCTAAAGGGGATGGGGGCAAGGAAAAAAGGAAGCGATGTCTGTTACCTTCAGAGCAAGGAGAACGTCACATACATCTCTCCAAAAGCCAATGCTAACAGCACGAGCAACAAGAAATAGCTTTACAGAGTCGTTACAAACATGAGACAAACGTAAGACAATGTTTGTAGCATGTAGCATTTATTAAACAAAACAAAACTGGTTTACGCTCACTGAAAAGTCAATAGCCAACCTCTTCTTTTTCTCTTTGGAACGTGTATGTGCATATATATACACACACTTATATGTATATACACGACAAAATCATATTTGTTGGAAAAGGTGAAGTTCAGTCACCATCATAGTAAACTGGAAAACAACGTCACTTCAAAGATTGGCTCGGAGAATTTCTCCTGCAGGGTGTTCTCTTCTTTCAAACTTCTCAAAGAGACCCCGTAATGGTATTTATTCTGTAATAAATGCATTTGGGAAGGAAGCAATGACAGCATCTCCCATGGAGTGGTGCAATCCCCACGTCAAGAGCTGCTTCCATGGTGAGTCTCTGCTGTCGGGCGGCTGCCGAGAGGCGGTGAGGAGCACGAGGAGAAGCGCCCAGCTCAGCCAGACTTTGGAGTCACAGCTCTGAGTCAGCCACGCGATCAAAAAATAATAATAATAATAACAACAAAAAAATAAATCCCTCAGCGGGACCCATTAAGCACTTTATGTGAAATGTGGCAGCCTACAAGCTAAGGGAAAAATTAAAAAAAAAAAAAAAAAAGCCTTGAAACAAGAAAAAAGATAGGAGCAGTCCCAAAGCCTAGTCATAATTTTTCAGTTTACCATGACTTTGATGAGGTCTCAGACCCGACAGTCATATAAAATAGACACTGCTATTTCAAAACAAGGAACATGGCAGGCACCGTGTAGAAAAGAGACTTTTTGTTATCTTACATGCTTTTATAGCAATGCAGGGGGAAGCAGTAGGGCAGAAAAGCATGAGAGCTCGAATTAGAATGGGTTAGAGAACTCTGTTGCACAAGACATGCACATGACGAACAAAGCATCGCAATTGTCAGTCTTACCATTTCTCCCTATATTAGTGACCGAGGTAGGCATCAGTGCATTCGGTCAGAGATAAAGGATTAGGGAGAAAGAAACTCATTGAAAAAGACTAAATTCCACAACTGTCTTACGGCCATACTCTCATTTACTGCATTTCCAGTTTACCGTTCCAGCAGGGCGACTACGGCAATATTAATTATGGTTGCAAAAGGAGCTCTTAAAATCTATCCTGTTGACAGGTGAAGAAAAGGATGGAGAAGCTCTATGGCTGAGATGCAAACCCAGTTTATTTTTTAACAGTGAGGCAGGAATGTTTTGTAAGCAATGTGTGCTTTGGTTGCTGATGTCCCACACCTCCCGGCGGGCTCCCACCGGTGACAGCCACACATTCTGCTCCCAGGTCTGCCCTGCCCAGACTCTGATGTAAAAACTCCTCTGGGTATTGGAGTGCTTTGCATCAGACCCCTCAGTATTAGTATAGCAAAAAAGGCCTTGGTTTTTTTTAAAAGACATTGGTCAATCCCTCTTTCACAGCAGGTACCTGTGATGGCTTTTATATAGGTTGTTCTGCCTGGAGAAGAGAAGGCTCCACAGGGAGACCTCAGAGCATCTTCCAGGACTTAAAGAGGCTCCAGTAGAGTTGGAGAGGGACTTTGTACAAGGGTATGGAGCGACAGGACAAGGGGGAATGGCTTCAAACTGACAGAGCGTAGGTTTAGATTAGATATTTGGAAGAAATTCTTTATTCAGACTGTGGTGAGGCCCTGACACAGGTTGCCCAGAGAAGCTGTGGCTGCCCCATCCCTGGAAATGTTCAAGGCCAGGATAGATGGGGCTTGGAGCTACCTGGGATAGTGAAAGGTGTCCCTGCTTATGGACAAGGTGGGGTGGGAACAAGGTGAACTTTAAGGTCCCTTCCAACCCAAACCATTCTCTGATTCTGTAATTCTGTATCCCTCCAAAAGCTCTCTGTACCTTTAAAGAAAGGCTCTTTATCATGATTAAAGAGAGATTGTGGTATTTCAAGAGTTCCTTTTCGATGCCAGCATGTTTGGTATTGAAATAGAGTAAAATCTGCAGTCATGACAACTAATTATTTTAATTAGTGCTGTAGCAGCTTCTATGATATGACTGCTTCTTTTCCTAAATAAGAATCAGTGACAATTTCAGCAGCTCAACAATGCTTTCCATTTAGAGTATCAAACATGCTCTTTATTGAGCACTTGCCTTTGCACTGGATTAGAGCCTCTCACTTTAAAAGGGATTGTAGGACTGTGTAAGAGCCTCTTAGAACGGCAGCTGGACTTGTGCAGCGCAGGACTAGCACTGAACTCCTCCCTGTCACAGCACTGGACTGTGAAAATCACTTCTTTTTTGCACCTTCCCTTTCTAACATGCTTCAAGGCACCCTATCAGCCTTCTTTGGCCATTGCTAGCAGATAGTCAAGTATTTTAAAAATCAGCTTAATTACTTTTTAGTAACTAATTTGGAAGTTATAAGAGCAATAATACTCCCAGACAATATCATCAGATAACTCATATTTCCTAGTTAAAGCTTTGCCTCAGGATGGTTAATTCTTTGATGCTATCGTTTTCTGTAAGTAATGAGCACTTTGTAGGATTAAACAGCTTCACCGAGTTGCTCTTGGACCAAAAACAATCTGACAACTAGAGAGAAAGTGCTCTGTAGTTCCACCCATGTTCCAAGTGTTATTACTGAGGGTGACATAACACATAAGTTAGTGGTGTCAGTGCTCTTTAATTACTTTTAATTACAAAGCCTTCTTTAGATTTAATATTTGCTGGAATCAAGTCAGATTGGTTTCTGAAATCACATTGCTCCTTGAGCCTGAATTTAGCACACACGCTACCTCTATTTAGACACTGATTTATGTGCTTTTTTCTTAACAAAGCACCTCATTAAACAAAATGTATTGCACATATTTTATCCAAGAGAACAAGTTAACTAACCAGCACATCTTCCTTCTTTCATATCTTCTATTTTTAGAGGAAAGAGGCTGCAGGAGAGGCTGCTGAAACCAGTGCTTTCCACTACAGCCCTGCAGTTACCAGTATCAGCAGTGTGCACAGCGATGCACGTGTGAGGGAAGTTAAATGTTAAATCAGGAATGCTGGGTCTTTTCCCATGAATGTTTAAACACTCACCGCTGCCAGATGCACATCTAAAATATTATCATATGTGAAAAAGGTGTACTTCAGGACCCTCATTTTTTAAGTGGATGAATGAGGACCAGCATCGCCATCAAGTTCCAAGATGGCTCTGCTGACTCTGGCTTTGCTGTGGGTGCTGGTCCATGAGAACGAACAACCCACTGTGTTTCCACTGCTCTGTCTTCCAAGTGCCTTCATTTGAATTAGGCTGAGAACACGTTTCAAATAGCATTTGATGGCCCCACTGAAATCAGTGGGTGGCCGGGGGCTGTGGCTGAGAGCAGAATGTGGTGAGGGGTCCGGGCTGTCCAGAACCTCCTCCACCGGCACGAGAAACCTCCGCTCTCGCTCCTTCTCTTTCCAACACGCCAAACAACGGCAGCAGCACCTGCTCCCCACGTGAACGCCGGGATGCCTCAGCCCTGGCCTCCATGCAAGTGGTGTGGCCAGCGGGTTTTGGGCAGCCCAGGGCTGAGCAGAGCACACCAGCAGTGCTGTCCCCTCCCCGCGGGCGGGCTCCCGACGCCGGAGCGCCACCGGTCCGCTCTCCCGTCCGACCCGAGATCGCATCGCCGCCTTTATCAATGCCAGCACCAAGAAAACCCAGCTCGGAATTAAGCACTAACTACTCAACCTTGCATAGGCATGACCCACTGAGAAAAGATATCACTAACCTCATCTATAGCTTTCTTATAGCTCTGTGGGTAAAGGAAGAATAATCAGCATCAGAGGAAACAGATCGGGACAGGAAAAAGCCAGAGGAAGGGCAAGCAGGTTAGAAATAAAATTAGAATTGTTAGCTCAACGCTGTGGAGTGTAGAGAAAAAAAACATCATCAACAAAACATTAATACACATTAAAATAGAGAAGCAGTGGAAATTCATATCGTTACTAGGCTGACTCTGCAGTTTTAAGATACAAATGTCAACAGCATTAAACCAGGAGGAAACACTTCGGATGAGATTTTGCTCAGACTGTTAAAAGGGGAGTGTACAGAGACCACTACCAGGTGGGGTTTAAAGCTGGGAAGGCTGTCGGGGGCTGGTTGGTTCCCCAGCCTTCCTGAGCAGAGCATCCCTCCGCGGGTGCTGCGGGGGACATGCAGCACGGAACACAACAATGTGCCATCGGCCACCGCCGCGCCCAAGCTAGCAAAGCCCTTAAGCGTCTGCTTCGCCTGGAAACACAGGCTTAAGTGCTTTCCCCTAGGCTTGGGCTCCTGGTAAAAACTCATGCACTCTCTTAAGCATTCAAATCTCCCAGGGGCTCTCGCCATGCTGCTGCTTTCCAGTCTCTCTGCTGGAGCAGCAGCAGTACTAGCCTCGATTTTGGGGTCCCCGCGGTTGTGCCACCGCACCGAAGGGAAACGTGGCCAAGCCAGCTGGCAGCATTCCCACGGGAACTAACTGAGGACTCACAGCGGGTCGGCTCGGTCGCGTCACGTCCCTGTTGTCCTCCTGCTTGACCTTGGCGGGCTCATGGGAGAGCACAGGGGACCCTTCGGGCTTGGTGTTCCCTGGGTGAAAGGCAGGTGGAGAGAGTGGGAATTAAAATGCTGTCAAAAGCCACCACTGCATCCTGTCCCCTGGGACAGGTGGGCACAGGGGCTTCAGCATCACTTTGCTTCTGCTGTCTTGAAAAACCCTCCTGCTCCTTTCTGCTTCTCCACCAACAGAGCAAGGGAAGCCATAATCCTGCCCAGCCTCCATCGACAGCCCTCTTGCAGAGTTATTGCTCCTTTTCTACTAAAGAAACAAATTTACTTTGCAGAAGAGCAGGGTATGTGATAAATGAAAGCTCTGCAGCATCTGACATTGCTAGGACATTATTTGTCACAGGATTCCTCATTAGCAAAAACAAAACCAAACCCAAAATGACAATGGGTTACAAACTCCCTTTTATTGACTACCTAGAGGAGTGATGGTTTCAACAACAGGCACATCATCTTATGGCCCAAGTCGTAAAATCCTCAAAGCATGGAGGCAGCATTTGTTTTAATGCTCTTCAGCCCTGGGGACTGGAAGTGTGGGGCTGTTCCAGAATGCAGATGTGTGGGGTGTATAGGCTGTGGCAACTCCACTGCCATTAAACAGGGGAATGGAATATCTTTAAGAGGAAGGGAGGGAACAATTTGGCTACGAACATAAACCCCACGCCAGCACCACTGCCTGGTGAAAGCATTTGAGAGAAAGCACCTTACAGGCTACATCACTCCTCTGATCCCATCTCAGGCACAAAGATGAAGCTCCAAAAAAAAATTATGTATCAATCAAAAGTGAAACCCACTCCCAAAGAAACCATGTCAGAAGAGGTGCAGCTGGGTGAATGAAGACAGGAAGCACACTGGGGTTTTTTTGTTCACCCTAAAGCATAACCCCCCTCTCCTTTTGTACAGGCTACTTGGCAGTGTGATGCCGTGGCCATCCTACATCAGCCTCCAGGGAAAAGGGGCTGTTGGCAACTCCGTTTGCAAGGAGGCCAGCAGGTCACAAAAGCACATCAGAAATGATGGATCCTTTGATTTTTTAAAATTTTTACAAAAACAAGCATGAGATCACAGACCTCTTGCCCTTCCTGCTTGTCAGGAAGCCCCACAAAGCGTGCCCGGTGCTGAGGGATGTTTCCAAGCTCACCTCTGACTCTGTTACGCTCGCTGGAGCCAGCCTGGGAGCCAGGCTGGGATCCACCCTGGGAGCTGGGCTGGGAGCTGGGAGTGCTGGAGCTGGAGGAGCTGCCACTGCTGGTCCTCTGCAAGGGGCTCTCCACGATGGTCTCTGTCCTCCTCAGGTCTGGGTTGCTGTGGGAGGACAAAACAGAGGGGCACCGTCAGCCAGGGTCACACCCACCCCCAGGGCTGCAGACCCTTCCCACCCTGGCAGGGGCAGCTGCAGAGGCCAGGAGACTCCTCCTCGGCTGGAGGAGACAGGGCTGAGGCACCAATTTTGGGTGCGCTACAACCACGACAGAAAAAAACTGCCTCGAGAAGCTTTCTGCTCTTATTCTGTCAAATCTGGCAACAATTAAAAGATTCTTGCTCTGGGTTCCCTGTCTGTGGATTTGCAAAGCTGGAGTTGCCTAATTAGCCACCAACATTCTTCACAAAAGCAGGAATTTGCGACATGCTGTTAAGACAAAGATTTCAGCAAAGCAAGGATCTCACGTTTGCAACAAGGCTGCAGATCACTTGTACCACTTATTCACAGTCCCCAGCTTTCATGGCTTCACTGCAAACTTGCATCAGATATCCACTTTTCCTCCTTGATTTCTCTCACCCTTGTGAACACAGATAAATCTAGAATAAAAAGTGCCTTTGATACACAAAGAGTGACTAATATCTCTCTGGGTATCAGATGCCTTTAGGAAATTAATTCTTACTTGGCATTGAAATGACATCAGAAGAGATGTTCATGCAGAGTTAGGCAATTTGGTTTTATACAATGTTTCTAGAAATGATCTTATTCAAAGTCCTCTTTAGAATGTGTAGTAAATATTCCCTCATTTCTCACAACAGGGTGACAAATAAATGAAGAGATTTTTTGTAATATTTACATTTATGCATGGGGAGAATCAAGAACCAATAGGAGAGGTGAGGAAAAAGGAAAAATATTACATTACTGTGAAAGAAATTAAGTATGAAATCATTTCAATGAATACTTAAGTTTAATGGATGTGTGGTAGCAGCCTAATATTTCCCATTTTCATCAAACTGAAGGCCTCCAGCTCATGCTGTATGGCTAAATTAACTAATGAAGTGTATTTGAAAACTCTGGCAACTCATGTGTTTACCTGCACTGGCCAGGACTGGGACAGTGAGGCTGCAGGAAACATTGGGCAACCTTGAACTTGAATCCCAGACTCCCATTATCCCTTTTACTTTCAATGCCATCCCTTACGAGGACTACGCAGTCCAATATCCCTCTGCATTTTAAACTGCTCTTCAAACAACAGCTAATTAAAAAACCAACGTTTTCAAGAATTCAAAACGTTTCAGCCTTTGGCAAAGAAGAGCAACAAACCATGACATGCTTTTTCTCTAATTAAAAAAAAAAAAAAAAAAACCCAAAAAAAAGGAACAACAAAAAATACTCTTCCTCCTACTGCTGCCCCTGCCAGTGACTCGGAGCTGCTGCCTGGGAGTTTGCTGAGGCACAGAGGGGGCACTGAGCTGGAAAGGGAGGCGTATGCTCAAACTGGTGACAGCACAACGACGAACATCCCCGCATCCACTTTGTGACCTCACCCTCTGAGGACAAGGCAGGAAGAAGAAACCAAGGAGCTCCATCACGCAAGGCTAATTGGAACTTGCATTTCTCCCGGGATCTGCCCGTCTGAGGTCTCGTTCTGAGAAGCAGAGCCAAGCTCTCGCATGACTAAGCTGTGTTTTTTCCATCCAGCTCTGAGCAGAGCCTGTCAGCTCCCCTGCTCGTTTTAAGCATGCCCAGGGATAGCTGTGACACGGCAGAGACGGGACCGTGCGGGCAGCGCAGCACCTTCCTCGGGTGCTCACTGCTGTGCCAGAGAGCTGCATCTGGCTAAGCTAAAGGCCTGAATCCTGGGAAGCTGAAAGGAATTTAATCCTTGATCTACATCTAGAGAAGATCTCAGCAAGCTGAGTGTCTGTCCTGCAGCACATTCCTCAGTCCTTATCTGTGAAAAACCGCTCTGATGAATAAGAAATGTATGGAATGTACGACTGAGACCTCCCCACTGGCTTACAGGGATCCACTGATATGCAAGAGGTGAGAACCACGACCTAATTCTACTAAGGGGAGCACCCAAACTCCTGTTTGACCCCACAGCAGCACATGCAGCATCCACCTGCAAACCCTGCAAACTCTGCACTGCATTCAGCCAAGAGAGCAAAGCCTCCAGGGATCCCAGTGCTCGCAGCCGTGTCAGTACAAAACACTAATGGATACAAAAATTCATCCCAGAGACAAGAGAAGCTTTGCAGATGTCGTGGTGTTCCAGTCAGCTAAAGCAGAGCTGAACCCCAGCCCATGTCTGGGTTCCCAGCCGGGTGATGCCGGGGGTGGCGCAGCAGTGGCGCACTGGGATCGCTCCTGCCCACCCCCTCCATGTCCATACCGCACTGGGATCGCTCCTGCCCATCCCCTCCATGTCCATACCTCACTGGGATCGCTCCTGCCCATCCCCTCCACGTCCATACCTTGCCCGGATGGGCTGGGAGCCCAGCCGGGGCCCCAGGGCGCTGCCGTTGCCTGGGGAGTTCTTCCTTGCCAGGGCAGGGGATATGGAAGTGGTTCGTTGAGGCACCTGGAAGAGAATGGAGACATTTGCAGTCACCCAGTCTGGGCTGCTCGAACACCTGAGCCATCACGAGATCACCTTCCAGCACTGCCTTAAGGCTGATTTACAACTGATTTCCCACTGAGAGAAAGGCAGTATTTAGGGCAATTATAAAATACAAGGCTCTCAGCTTTTAGAAGGAATCACTGGAGGGTGAGGCAGCAGCAAGCTGCAAAGGTGCCCTCAAGGCTGCTCCTGGCACAGGAGCCCCCAGAGCAGCCTGGCTACCACCAAACAGGGCACTTACTTCTAAAAGAAATGTATGCACATACACACACACAAACAGATATAATCTAAATCTAACAAAAACCCATAAAAGTAATTTTTAAGGTAAAATTCAGACTGAAGTGCATTTCAACAGCCACAACAGAGGTTTTCTATCTAGTTCAGATGTGACACATGCCAGCAGACAGAAGGTGTTGACTGGTGGACAAACAAGAGGGTTGACAGTGGGAAGATCCAGACTGACCCACCTAACACTGGGATTAAACACTGTGACCTTCACTGAGCTTCAGATGCTGCTGCCAAAACCTTGCTGCTGGCAGAAGGGCTCAGCACAAACACCCAAAGCCAACCAGAGCCTACAGGGGCTGTGACAGGTAACCCTGGAGCTCTGCCCCATCCCGTGGCAGCTTGGGCATCACTGCATGGCCACAGGTGCAGTGGCCTCATCCCCCAGCACCTCAGGTGATGTGGAGAGGCACGACAATACTCACCGTGCAGTACCTTGCACCAGGTAACAGAGAGGCCAAGGGCTTGTCAGGATTAGCAAGAAAAAGGATTAGGCTTGGCTTTTTTTGAGAATAAACACACGGTTGCATTAGGCAAGATAAGAAAAGATTTAGAGAGCTGGCGATGCTTTAGACTCTGCAGCATCACCAGCTGCAGCTTGTCTCAGTACAAAGCAGCCTCCCCTCCAGGGAGGGTACTCTGCAGTCAGGACCTGGGGAGTTTTCCACCTTCCTCTGAAGCATCCAGCCATAAGCACTGGCAGAAACAAGACCCCGGACCACGGAGACAGCTGGTCCTGCCTCTCGGGGCAGTCCTTTAGTTCCTGCTTGCAAACACATCCAACCCACCTTGGGCAGTCCAGTGTGAAGTCAGGCTCCTCAGGGGTGGCACTGCCAACACAACAGCCCTAACTGTGATCTGGTGGGGACCCCTTCCAGAGTCCATGTTCCCTCAGCCAAGGGGGAAAATACTGCATGGTGCTGGAGAAGAGCTTTCCTCCCAGAAGCCATGGTCTCACCACGCAGGGCATCACTGCAGCTGAGTGTCCTTCTCAAAGGACTCATGGCAAAAGCCAACATTAAATTGCTGGGGCTTTTTCTTAATTAGGCTAAAACCAGGCAGCCACCCTCCTGCAGGATGGAGGAGCCAAGCACACAGACAGTTCCAGGAGCCGCTGGCTCGCTGTTCCTTCAGCGGAGCACTGACGTCCCCTCTGCTTGGTGACAGCAGAAATAGGAGCATTACTAACACCCGTGACACCACCACAGATCCCCTGCACAGGGAGGCTTACCTGGTAACTGTGACTTTGCTCTTAAAAAGGCAAGCCACTCACTTTGTAAATACATAGAAAAATTGCCTCTCAATCAGGGACAAATACTGCCTTCCTGTCACTAATCAATTTATAATCATTTCTCCTCTGTAAAAATCCTCCCGGCTGAGCACTGATTCACTGTAAGGGGAACTTTAATAGCCAGGTTGTAATTCTTCCAAAGTGAAGGTGTATAAACAACACGATCGAAATACTGGTCCAGAAGAATCCTAATTAAAGAGGTACTGCCAGACACTGTCAAAATGTCAATGAATGTATTAAAGCTGCTGGAGCCCTTACAAGTCTTCCATCAAATATTGATTGCAACTGGAGGCACGGTACTGGACTAAAAAGGCCCCATCTTATTGACTATGACAAATTTTATGTTCCTATAATTCCATTTAAGCAGAAGGTTGTTTTTTATCTGAGGGAAAGAAGAGATTAATTTGTTTTGGCCTCTGTCCGGGCTCGAGAACTTTCTTTGCTGGAGGGCAGCGCTGTTTTGCAGCTATTTTGCAGCCAAGAGCAGCTCCCAGCATGTCCTGCAAACCCTGCCTCAGGAAATGCAGCCCCTGGGCAGGTCAGCACCCGCTGCAGAGCCTCGGGATGGGCTCAGTCCTGCCCACTCTGCTTTGCCAGAGGGACTCGGCTCTGGGACTGCCTCTGACGTGCTGAAAGCGAGGAGCGATTGTGTTACCTTTGGTGGAATGTCTTCCTCCTGCCGTAACCAAGAACTTCGGTCAAACTTTTCAATGCGAGGGGGCAGAGGAGGGTTTTCTGAGGTGGGGTCCGAGTTCTGCCTTGGCATCTCAGTGCGGTGAGAGGTCACCGTCAGAGCCTCCTGAAACCCAGCCAGTCCCTTTGCAGGCTGTTCATGCAGTGACTGAGACCCAGACAAGGAGCTTCCTTGGGATTTCACAGTGACCAGATGTGGAATCTAAGCACCAAGTCAAAACAGAACTATCAGTCAAAATGGAGGGGGAAAAAAAAAAAAAGAAAAATTAAAAAATTTGATTAAAAAAAAAATTTGATTAACACTTTGGATGCACTGAAAAGCCCCCTTGGTCTGAGATCAGCACTGCCTTGGTTTCAGGAACTTCTGACTTACATCACTTCAACGCAAGATCTGTTCAAAATCACGCTCCCGCACACACCGTGCCCGCCCCAGGCTCTGCTGCTGCTGCTGGCCCGAAGTCCAGCTCCTACACCTGTACCTCTGTGGTTGTGCTGATGAGGTTTGGCATGGATTTTCCATGTTAAAAATGAAAAAAA